>PVIU01015225.1:0-49123 GCA_004026605.1 Ondatra zibethicus
TGCCCCACTCCCCCCTCTCTCTCTCTCTCTCTCTCTCTCTCTCTCTCTCTCTCTCTCTGTCTCTCTGTCTCTGTCTCTCTCTCTTTTAATAAGATAGGTCTTCTCTGTGTAACCCCATCTGTCCTGGAACTCCATGTGTAGGCCAGGCTGGCCTCAAACTCACAAAAATATACTTGCCTCTGGTGTTAAGGCTTGCTCCACCACTGCCCAGCAAGTCTGTTTCAATCCTTCACTGAAAGAAAAGCTGGCAGCCTTCCCTACTTTCCTCTGTTCCACTTCCCTCCACACTCACTGTCCTTGCCTCACCTCAGGATAGCGCCATTTACATAACAATTTACACTTAAGGGTCTCTCTTGGTACAAGACTCAACCAGGCACAACTAGGCAAGACATAAATATTTTTAAGCCACATTCTGTGCTTTAGTAGTAAAATTATTGGAAGAAAAATCAATGATTAAAAGCTAGGTGAAAATCTTTTGTATGAATATTCATTTTCCCCCAAGAAAGACCATTTCTAATGTACATAGCTACCAGCACTTGTTATTTAAATTCTGTATTAAAGCAAAGTTAGATTCATAGAAGTAATTTTTATCTGACAATGTATAAGAGTTGTGAAAAAATGTTGAGTTTTTTCCTATTTCAGGTTAACTATTTTAGTAGACATGAGACTAAATAAAATCTAATTATCCAAGTAAGAAAGTAAACTTGATAAAATCTGAAGACTTAGCAAGGTATTTTGCAGAGTTAAAAGCCACAGCAGCGCTACACTTACCTACGTTTTAAATTCCATGCCTTAGGGAAGTATAGCCATGCACAAATTTCTCAATGTGCATTCTTTCCGCGTGAACTACATAGAGACAACTAAATCTGGAATGCAATACAACATGGTCATATTAACCTAGTGGTGCGGAAAAGACCATCTGTACCACCTTGGCTGTGAATAACTACAGGAGCAAAATAAACGCCTGCGTGGTCATTAGTTTTAAGAGAGCTACTGGGTGTTCTTGGGAGGGGGGTGTAACGTAACAGATGAAAAACGAGTACAAGTAGGCATTGCCCTTCAATGCATTGTAATAAAACTTACAAAATTGATTTGTAAGCTGTAACTCAATTTCATGTGCATTAAGCACTAATCAAAGGACTCTGATGCAGCTCACTGATTTTGAACTTAGCAATTTACTTGAGCACATAAAAACTGTTAGTACAAATATGTAAGAAATGCTTTCAAAACACTTATAGTATTGCACTGATATCTAATCTTATTTGTGCAGATTGGTTGCTCTCATCTTTGCATATTAATCCACAATACATTTAATATACTTGTATTGTGTCATTGCATTTTACAAGAGAAATAAATCCTATTTCCATTACTTTGAGCATTATTAACTCCTAGACTACAAGTGAAACACTGGCATAATAAATTAGCCTACTTCATTCTAAATTTTTCTCCAACAAGCATTTTATCTATCTATATTTTCCTAGATGATCAACGACAAGGAAACACTTCTGTGTAAACTCAGCAATCAGAATGGAAGCAATCTAAACCCTCACTAAAAGGCTGAAATTGGTAATAAGGGTTATTTCAGGTATACAGGGCATGATATAGAGCTCCTGTGATGTGTTTAGTTCTACACAATTGTAAAGTACATAAGAGTCAATTCAATCCCAGGAGGCTAAGATTACCTAAGTATGATGATCAGAGTAATTACATATTTTAATCCAAACTAAGCACATTATCAACTCAGTTTATTATGTGTTTGTATAACTCTATTGCCATACTCGGGTATTTTGTCTGAACTGAGGCAAAATAAACAAGGTCTTCCTTACAAGGGTGTAGAGAAGTGTTAATTGGGAAATCACTGAGTCTATTATTACCTTATGCAGTGAAAACTGTGAAGAACTGTCAGCTTGGTTCAGAGGGAAGGAAGAGCCCCTCTGAGGAAACTCTTCTGGGCTATACCCTGTAAGAGCAACTAAGTAGACAAAAGGAAACGATCTAACAGATTGTTAGAGCCCAGAATCCGAAAGAAGCATGGGCGATCAAAGGAATATAAAAGACATTGTGGCTGGATTCTAGAGTCCAAAGAGAGAAATTAAAGATGGGGGTAGAGATTACGTGTCTTCACTCTCTAAGTAAGAATTTATAGAGAGGAGTGAGAGTAATCTACTTTATCTAAGGTGAGTGTTTGACGACATAAAACTCATTGTCTTTGGGAGTCTGACAAGTGACCAGCGTTCTATACCAAGGGGTCCGCTGGACCATTTATGACAAGTGACCAGTGTTCTATATCAAGAGGCCATCTGGACCATTAGACTGAGAGAAAAGGTGTAAACATAAAAAAAAAGATGATGGGAAAAGTGAAATGAATGCAATCAAGAGATTTATATTAATGGGTCCTAGAAGATGAGGCCAGAGAACAGTATTGAAGATGTTCCTCAAGTCTCAGACTTAACCAACTAGATGGATTTTAGATAGTGTCATTTGCTCTGAAAAATAGCTGATTTTGAAGGAATGTATCAGGAGATTGGAATTTGTGCTAAGAATCTGAGATAACATGCAACTTTCTATGAGGGGATGTTGCCAGTTTTAGATACACAGGTTTAGAACTCAGAGTAAAAATCTGAACTAGAGACATAAATTTACAGTATTTGGGTTAAGAATGAGATTAAAATTATATGGATGGATAACACCATTTACTAAGCATGTTTTCAAAATGGAGAAAAGAACCTGAGTTTAGAGCAAGGTTTTCTTGTGTTTTAGAACCATCTTCAATGGATTGAGAAGTTCATGCATGAAAAACCACAGTGCCCATGTTAATTAGTTTCCATGACTTTTAAAGAAGAAAACAAGGTGGAAAACATTTTACTCCACAGATATGAGCTAAATGCCTGAAGTGGCAGTAAACACACCTGTAGATGTGGGAAGATACAGGCCTAGACTATAGCATCAGAAATTTCGAACTTAGGGCTGTCTTGGAAACACTAGAGAATCTTCAGATAGCAGATTATTGTCTGGATGCTTTCAGCTTTTTATTTCCTCTGAGGATGGATGTTTATTTGCATTATTAATTTTTAAATTCTATTTTTAAAAAGCATACTTAATGTAATAATCAATCAATGTCTATAAAATGATCCAATGCACATTGTTTGCTTCCAACCCCCTCCTCAATGAGCAAATCCACTTTATAAGTTCAGATTCTGTTTTTCCATGTTTTTCTCTGCTGTCATTCAACCTAAAGATATAAATAAATTTTTGATTTTTTACTGAAAATAATATAATAAGTATATGAAGTCAAAACATATATCATTCTTAAGAATATATTTGAACAACTTTTGACAGGTGGTGGTGGTGCACACCTTTAATCTCAGCACTCAGGAGGCAGAGGCAGGTGGATCTCTGAGTTAGAAACCAGCCTGGACTACAGAGCAAGTTCCAGGACAGCCAGATCTACACTGTGAAATCCTGTCTCATTTAAAAACAAACAAACAGACAAAACATTTTAGCAACTTTTAATCAAAGCATTCAAATTTTCTGGTATCATAAGCCTCTCATAAAACACTATAGAAATGCTTTCATTTTTTCAACCAGTGTCCTTTTATTGAAAAGTCAGATGGTTTCTACTTCTGTGCCTTTGAATCTTAAGTGTGAATTGCTGCATCAAATGAAATGTGTACTTTCTTTTTTCATTTCTGCAGATAGACATAGGCAAATAACCTCCAAAGGAATTTGCAGTCCCAGCAACAAACACTCAGGATAGTCAAGATAGTTGTTGGGCTCTCACCCCATTATTTCCTGCTAAATTGAAGAGAGAAAAGATAATTTTTACCATTTTATATTACAACTCTGCTACTAGTGTGTTTATTTATTTGATATTTTAATGTTGGATTCTTTAATGTCTGTTTATTTTGCTATTATTTAAAAGTTTAATATTCACTCTTTAATGTTTATATTTAGATGGCTTTTCGATGCATCATCCATGCTCTGATAAGCGTGTCACATTCTTAGATTTTGGAACAACAAATGTGACAAATATACATTAATAGATAGATGATACATAGATAGATAGATAGATAGATAGATAGATAGATAGATAGATAGATGATAGATAGATAAATAGATGGATGATGGATAGATGGATGATAGATAGATGATAGATAGATAGATAGATAGATAGATAGATAGATAGATAGATAGATAGATAGATAGATAGATAGGCGCATCTTATATTTACATCTCTTTTGGCAGTTTATAACTTTTCAAAACTACCAGATGGATGACATATCATTGATCCCCTTTTTACCACTCAGACTGAACTTACAACACTATTAAAGACAAAACTACAAGTGTAACAAGCCCACTTCATGTACTACTCTGCTCCCATCAATACTTTTACCATCCACATATACCCACTCATTCCTGTGTGTGTCCCTTGATGTAAGATGTAGGTTCTCTCTTTTCCTATTTAAATTATGGATTTTTTACTGAATACATGTTTTTAAACTGTTAAAAACTAAAGGTTTTTGTCATGTAAATAAGGTTTTTTATTTCATTGAACTGTTTTATAATGATCAAAAGCAAGATATATAAATGTATTATCTTACTATACTCAGAAAACATTTTTAAAATATTTCTAATTAAAGCAGAATTAAATACAGATAGTTACTTAATAGTATTAAATATAGCAGTTCTTTCATATGATATTTCAATATGAGTTGATTGTTTTTGTTATTTTTGAAATATATATTCACAGTGTGAAAATAATCTCTTCTGTCTTCCTTTGTAGGGAAACTCTTTGGGTTCAAATTTCCTGGGCTAAGAGTTCTAACATACAGAAAGCAGTCCTTGCCACAGGAAGACCCGGATGTGGTAGTCATTGATTCATCCAAACACAGCGATGACTCTGTGGCCATGAAACACTTTAAGTCTCCCACGAAAGAAAGTTGCAGTCCCTCTGAAGCAGATGATACAAAAGCCTTGATACAGCCTAGCCAGTGTTCCCCCTTAGTGAACATATCCGGACCTCTGGACCATTCCTCTCCCAAAAGGCAATGGGACCGCCTCTACCCTGACATGCTACAGTCAAGTTCCCAACTAACACACTCCAGATCAAGGGAAAGCCTCTGCAGCATCCGGAGAGCATCTTCAGTTCACGATATAGAAGGTTTCAGTGTCCACCCCAAGAACATATTTAGAGATCGACATGCCAGTGAAGGTATGTTTGATTATTCTTTTTAAACATGGAAACATTCTTTTAGTTGGGTGATGGAAGTTTATTTTTGCATTGTTTCAAAATTGAACAGTAATCTGCTTCTTCGAAGAAGAAATATGATTAAAAGCTATTAAGAACACGAATCTTGCATTAAGCATCTTTTCTCATTTCCTCTTTGAACCCCAGTGAGTAATTTGGTTTCTTCTGGCTTCTTTATCGGTGTTTCTGAAATAGTATAACCATTCTCAGCCCGCTTCCTGGGGTGTTAATTAATTAATGCTTAATTTAAGATGTGATTAGGTGGTGAATTCTTTCATCTTAGGCATAATTAATTTTGTTGAGTTTAGTAGATGATCAGACCCCGAAAGAAAGAACAGCATGTCCTCACAGGACTGTTACTGACCATCAGAGGTGGGAGGTAGGTGGGAAGGAGGGCATAGGTTAATGGGGAAACTCACTGGTCAGCTTGGAAAGCAGGGTGAGACTTTATTCTCTTGCTAGCCTCTTGGCTCACATTCCTAAAGAAGCCAGAGTGAAAAAAGTGTGCTTTGAGAGCCACTAAGGGAAACCATCCATCTTTAGCATGACAATGGTAACATTGAGCAATTAGGGTGCCTGAGGCAGTGTAAGTGTCTGACACACATTAAGTCTCATTTAAACCTCAGAGCAACTCTCACAGGTTAGGAGCCAGTTTGAAGTTCCCTTTATAGGTAAGTCACCAACTGCCACAGGGCAAGGTACTGCCTCCTTCGCCCATACTGCAGAAGACTTCAATATAAGTGAAGTCCAGGGAGTCTGAGAGTCAGTAGTAGGCCTGATACTCTTCTCCACCCCTTGTAGAATTAGATTCTTGAAAGGTCCCTTTTTCCAGATCCTCATTCCTTCAAGTGGCTTTGCCACCTAAGCTGTTGTCGGCTGTCTTTTCAGAAACTTAAGTCTGCTCCTGAGGTTCCTTATTCACATCCTAACTGTTATACCCAAAGAGCAAAGCTTCTTTTTAAGACTCAATTTTAGCCCTTTGGAGACTGTTCCCACCAAAGCAATTTGCTAATTCATAAAACTGCACCATACATTTCCCTCCTTCATCACTTTGTTGCGTCTAAAATCCTCTTAGCTGTCTGTTCCCTGTTCATATTACTAAAGCTGCAAGCACTGCTCCCCCTTCCCAAACAAGAGAATCAAATGATTTCATGAATGAACTGAAACCTAAGTTTTTGAAAGTAGCACATATATTAGCATTTATTAATTCTATGCTTGCCAACATATACAAATATAGACGTATATGCATATATATATATATATGCAGATATAGATCAAATGTGGCTGTAACTGAACACAAATAATATGTCATGAGCTACCCTTGACTGGCACTTCAGTGCCTACAGTTCTACAGACTTAGCACCCAGCCCAGGATTCTACTTACGACAGATACTCAGTACCAATGCCTTGGCATGAGAGGACCCTGCACGTGAGTCATTTTCCAGTATCATACTCATGAAGATATAATGAGCTCCTTCCTCCACATATACTGATTTAAACCAAAGCCCTAGCATTGAATCATGTGGGGGATTTTCTAAAGAGCACAGTGAAATAGAAAAGACAGAAGAGCTGAAAGAAAAGAAATTGACAGCGGTGTGAGGAAGGAATTCATAGAGGGATAAAAAAAAAAAAACCCAGAAACTGTCTCAGAACAGAAAGAATAGTTTGGAATAAGACAAATTGGAGAAACTACACTGCAAGGCCAACTAGTACATTCACTTGAATTTGTAATCTGAGGAAAGTCCAAAGAAAACTAAAATCAAAGATAATTCCTAAGCTAGAGAATTAGATAACTGCGCTCCAGACCACCTAGGAATGGTGAGTTCAGTATTTTCTGACTGAGTGAAATCTGTGTAACTGGACGTTTGAACAATGACTCATGTGGATGAATTACAATAAATTAATACAATGAATTTATTGTATGAGAATACTAACTGGTAGTTACATACAAGCATACAGAATCTTCAAAGTTTTCTCATAGGAAACTGAGTTTATGATAATAAATTTGAAAATCCAGCATCTCAGACTCAGCACATCCTGCATCCTTCACCTGTGCTTCTATGGAACATCTCAGTATTGTGTACCAGGTTTTATAACTTTTGTTTGTCATTTTCCTCTCAATGTTTGTCATTGGCCTCCACATCGTACACATTACTAAGAACTATAGGAAAAGTGTGACTTGGTATTTCTTAGATTTCGCAGTACAGGATCTGTGTATAGATGCTTGATGATGGGATCACTCTCAATTTTCCTCCCCTCTTTGGGCTGAGCCCTTTTTGGCAGTATTCCTCTCCTACCAATAGTGCAGTCAGTGTGTGCTACATCTTGAAAAACTCACAGGGCATTCAACTACAGTAGTTCAGTCTTGAAATAATCTTACCTAAAAAACAGTGATGGGCATTAAAGGAACTACCATTCCTGGGGCCATATAATTCTATATATTTGAGAAACTGAGCATGCATAAAAATAGATGGAAAACCTTCACAGTTGATTTTAGTTTTATGAATCCTTGAAAATGATTAAGATATAATATCCTAGAAGCTGAAGAGTTAGAGCTGCGATGTCCTCATTCCAACACAGCACTGAGCTCTTAAGTGCTCTATCCTTAGAGTTCTGTAAATATTTTATAGCATATGGGTATAGAAGAAATAGCAAAGAAATGTTGACTCATTTTAGTCTTCAAACTTCTCATTCTTCCTCAGTATCAAAGCCTTGCTAACTCTCTGCTAGCTTTGTTCCCATTTGTATTTATAGGATCTGGGCTTAGTGAGTACACATGTGTATATGTGTACATGGGTATGCACGTGGGGGGGGCAAGTGCGTGTGTGTTCTACAGCGAGCATTTTATTAGCAGTGTTCAGCAGTGTTGGGGATCAAACCCAGCCCCATTTATGATTTTTTTTCTAACTACTGGGAAAGCAGTTACTACTTTGCTAATGACTACAGATTACTCTGAGGGGGAAGTCATCTCTATGTAAAAACAAACTGTCTCACAGTTCTTTTTAAAAAAATGACTTGTTAAAAGAGAGGAGAAAGTTGCCACTGCAAGTCGCATTTTTCGCACATAGTATTGACCAAGGCCATGTCTCCTCTAACAATTTCATAAACCACAATATTGGAATTACTTTTAATATAATTGTAGACAATTATGGTGTATCTCAAGATTTTAGATATTCATAGTGATAAGATAGATGGCAAAAATGTATAAATTTATCAAATCTTAAACACATTTGAAGGGTTTGTTATGACTTCATTTATTTTAAGCTTGTGTATTTCAAAGCTGGTAATACATATTAATACATATTTTTAGTACCACATAGAAAACATTTAGATTTCTACTCTCAAAATAAATCTGAAAACACTGTATGCCAAGATTTGAAAAAAGCCTGCTTTAATATAGCAAATTTATAAATATTCTAGGTTTTAGGCTACATAGCAAAAATGAAAATCTTTTTATACAATAAAGTGTTCACTGATATGTTGCAATTATTTTTTGCCTAAGAATGACTCATTAAACACTGATATTTTTAAACCATACAGTAAAGAACAGTTGAGGGCAATGGGACAGCTAACAAAAGTATCCTAAATAATTAAAATATTTAGTAATCCATTGTCTTAGAAACTTTTTTCCATACTAATATACTAAGGATTAAGTACATTTGACAAGCAAAATGTATGGTTTTCTTTGATTTGTTACAAGCTACAGTTGAGGAGACATCAAGATTGGCTTTTGACAAGGTTGTAAATTACCACAGTTGCCAGCAACTGTGCAGATCTTTCGCTAAAAAGCTGTAATTATAAAATCTGTTACCTACAATTTGTTTAAATTAAGTGATGTGAGTATTTCACTTATTTACGATGTTTATTATGACTGGTATTTCAGTTTGCACATTTCTCCTTATTAATGATTTATAATATTAATCTCAACCAAAATTCCATTTTCTGTATTTACATCCTGGTTTCTCTGATTGTTTCTACTAAGCTAGTTTGGTGTGCTTAACATAACTTTAGTCTTCTGTTTTATATTTCTCTCTCTTTTATCCTTATATGCTCAAAACAGACAATGGTCGCAATGTCAAAGGTAACGTATAAACTCAAATTCGCCATCTGATGCTTAAAGTGCCCTTCACTTGGCATGTTAACTTGCCTGCTGTATGCCCTGTTGATGCCACATCTCCATGCTGCCCTCAGCTAGTCCAGGTGCCTGGTGGAGACATCATGGCTTGGTTTTGCTGGCGACATGATTACTTTCTCTGCTGTGCCGTCAAAGTGATGAGGAACACCGTTTTATCCTGAACAAAAGGATGTAAGATTGGCGGTGAACACTTCACAAGCATTTGGAAAGAAACAAGTGCCAAGATGAATATATTCCAGTGTAAAAGACGCACATAAGCTGTTTCAGGGACTCTGTCTTTTCTTGAGTACAAGATTAAATAGAATGATCAAAGCTCTATGACAGCATCACTTCACTTGTTCCTCTTTTGTTTCCTTAAAACTAGTTTCACGTTCCTGGATGGCAGGGGGTATGGTTTTAAGTTTACTGTAGTAGTATACTGTACTTGCATGAGAGTCATTTTCTACTTTTTCTCTATTATACTTCAATCATTTTAAATTGTATTCTATACTATTCCAATCACTGGCATGGTTTACAGCTACCACAGGGTAATATTTAACTGGGAGATATTCTGGATAAATTTGGGTTTGGCTAAAACTTGAAATCCAATTCCGTTGTGGCTATCTATCACAGTAGATGCACGGAACAAAAATTTTGGCGTGGTGTTTGGCCATGCATGCTGCTGTGGGTGTGTAAATGATGACAGTGATGTATCTTGTGCATGTTTGTTGCATGAACATGTCTCCACCAGTAACCATCATTCCTCAGAACTTACTGTCTGGGCCTCTTCTTTGCATCACTGGTACTCTGACCACTGTGCAGTTTTGTGTATTGACGTCTTAATTGCTTCCATAATTAATTCAGAACTGCTCTTGCTGATGAATGAACAGTACTAGAGACTGTAGGTGTTATCTGATCAAAATCCCAGGATAATTTGTAAATCAACGAGACTGTGGGAGTGTTTCCTTTGCCTTTTCTACTATTTTGTAAGCACTTCAAGAAAGATCTGTACAGGAGACCTCCAATAGTGGGATGGGTTTTTGCTTTTGTTTTTGTTTTGTTTTGTTTTATTTATCTACATAGTTATTCTAGTTGGGCCTAGTAGTTTTAGTTGTCCAGTAATAAGGATATAATTCAGGGGTAGATCACTTGTATGTGTGAGCCTTGATCAGATCCCAAGCACTCAAAGCAAGAAAGGGGAAGAGAAAAGAAGTAAGGGAGGAAGAAAGAGAGAAAGAACCTGCCACCAGTTCATCTATTATCAAAAATAAAGACATTTTATTTTAATTTCATCAACTATTCCATCAAACCAACCTTTATCCTTATTCCCTGTGTTTTAGGTAGAAATCCCAATTGCCTGATTGAAGTTTATTTTTGTTTTTTTGTTTTTTGTGTGTGTGCAAATATTTCAGATGCACATTAGTTTTACAGTTGCCATTTTCATAAAACTACAAATAGATACTGGACGATTCATCAAGTGTTCTTATAAAATAAATTAACACTGACTCTAAACCATAATAAATAAAAATATTAAATAAAAGAAAAATACATTTCTACCCTGCTTTGAACACAAAACGTATCATTACAATTGAGGATCACCCACTTTGACCAGAAATCATTTCCCTACAAAACAGCATAAATAACCTGGTAACGCAGACAGGTTTGTCTAAATGATCCCCTTAAAGCTCAGGTGTCACCTAATTCCTTGGCACAAGGAGTACTGACATCTTTATTTTCAGAAAAGGCCATGCGTTTGCTATCTTGGGAAGTCTGTTTTAGTTACCATTCCACAGAGATCCAGCACTGGCTTAAATCCTTCCTCCTTCCATCTGTCCCCAGTGGACAGAGATATAGTCTCTGGCATCAAGAACTCTAAGCATAAAAATCTTACCAGCCTAAGAGAGTAGGCTGGCGCTCAGCGTTTTCTTCCAAAACTAAATAAATCGACCCCTTTCTTCAGATCAATTCTGCTTCCCTTCCTTGAGTTTCTTTAGCACTCTAACACTTTAAACAACAGTTATGTGTTATTTTTAGAAACTGTAACCCCTGTATGAGAAGGAGTAAAGCAACTTCTAACAAATGGCATAATGTATGTAGATAATATGATTCAAGGCCCTATCTCTAGAGCTTAAGAAGGAGTTCTACTGGTACTTCAGTCATTCATTAGTCACCTCACACCTAGTGGTTTGTTCGTGTGTCCTGCATTCTAAGTCATAGATACATTTACTCCTCTCTTCCTATTTAGTAAGTCCTTGAAAAAGTTGTGCCCCTATGTTGTTTCCTAAGACTCCAGATTTCTATTTCATGTTGACCACTTTTCAACTAATACATGATACTATCTTGAGTCAGAAACCAAAACTGCTCTCAAGATTGCTAAGAGCAATCACGTCCACTGTAACCAGGAAACCTATCAGGCACAAAAATAATGAGAGAGAGAGAGAGAGAAAGAGAGAGAGAGAGAGAGAGGAGAGGGAGGGGGAGAGGAGGGGAGATCTAACAGAACTTGTTTCTCATACGTTGTATTGGCCTTTATCCAGATGCCTATGATCTTACCAAGATTTGCAAATTGATTCTTTGTGGTGACGATTTGTCTGGCAAATTATATGTCATGCAGAGAAACAGAATTTGTAGATACTGAATGCAGTAACTTGATGAGTGTTTCTTTCTGTCTTTTTCTGAGTGCTACAGCACTTTTTGGCTGATGCTTATTTGCAGGGTTCTTTGGCAAACCGTCATTGCCAATGCCACATTGGCATTTTCGCTAATGTTAATATGGATTAGTTGTATGTTTCATTACATTTAACAGAATTAATTCAATGCCCTAAGAAATACTGTACATGTCCAACAAGATAGCAAAGTAAAGGCCCTGGCTGCCAGAAAATGCAAGCCTGACAACATGAGTTTGATTCCAAGAAACCTTGCTAACCCATGTAAAGAGAGAACCCATGCCATGAAACCGACCTATGTTGTACACATGCATGCCTTGACATTTGTGCCCATAAACACAAATCACACACATACACAAACATACACACAACATCAACAACAACAATAAAGCATTTTCTTATTCCTGATAGATTTAAACAGCCTCGGTGTACTCATTTTAAGTATTTTAAAATCTAAAATTCTTCTTAGTTATTGCTGGATCTCTATGCATAGCCGGGAAACATAGCTTATTTTATAACTTCATCAGGTACTTGTACTAAAATCTACCCAACTGTTGCTGTAGCCTACCTGGTCACCTGCTTTCCGTTTCCTAATCACAGGTCGGCGTACTCGCATTGTTAATCCCCATGTAACTGTCCCTCAAAGAATGTCAGTCTCCTGGCACACTTGAGTCTGATAGTCCCCTCAACTGAATCGATCATGTCCCCTTTATTTCTGCCTTCTCCTTCTCTGTAAATTCATTTACTTTGCTTTTCAGGCTAATCTCCTTTCTTTCATTAGAATCCCAAATCCCATCTGTTCATAATCATTGTCAGTGAGGCTGCCTATCAACTCTAAGTCCTCAGCCAAGGCCTCTCTGAATGTAGACCTAGGAGGTAGGAAACCTTGTACTTTGATTTCTGGTCTTTGACACATACCTTTTTGGCCTCATATTCTGTCAGCTTAGTTTAGAATTGGTGAAAAAGAATAGTATTAACCCTTGCCCTAAAGCATTGGGAATTTTTTTCCACTGGAATTTATATAGACTTCAGAGAATCTGTGAGGACTATAGTTTGAAGAATCTAAAAGACTTCTAGGTGTAAATATTTGATTCAAAGTCAAGAGAAAGAAGAACACCACTTTCTGTTCTACAGCAGAAAAGACACTTGGGATGCCCTATCTGAGTGAGGGCGCATAATTTATTTTAAAATACTCTGTTATGCTGAGTTCAATAAATATATTCACTCAAAAGAATGTTTTCTTTAACTCTTTCAGACTAAAAATCCAAAACAAACAGAATGGAATGACAATGTAAGAGATTTCTTTTCCTCATATTAAATGAGAGAAGCTAAAATAAGGATTGTAGGGAGGTCGCAAATCCATGGGTGCGTCTGAGTAAGACTTTTCATTAAAGAGTTTTTCAGCTTCGGTTCAAATAATCCTTTTCTCGGCAAATATTTTGTTTTAATCACCTTACTTTCCTGTGATGGAATTCAGAGATAATTAAGCATTTCTGAAATAATAACATGGTCTTCTAACTTTTCTATAAAGGGCTCACAAAGGCAAAATAGTTTATAATCAGATAATATGAATATTACTATGCTAGTGTTTACATATAAATATGCTGAGGATATAATTCTAGTAACAGTAGAAAAAGTTGCCTTCCAAGAAATTAAGGACATGATTGAACACTCCACATAAAACTAGTACAGTGGGAGAGCGGTCATACTCAATAATAATAACAAATATCTAAATGTGTTAAATACTCAAAATAATAATAAACCAAGAGAACATGAAAGGGAAATTAGGAAGTGTGATATTGTCACAAGCGAGCTGTCCTTACCTTAAACATTCTTTCAGACTACTTCTCTATGTGATAAGATGTAATAACATTGACTTGCACAGAAGATAGACACATTGCTAAATGTTAAGTTATATTTTCATCCAGGTGTATCTTGCAAACCACATGATTAAGAATGAGTAGTAGTGCTAGAAAGATAAATTCACAGGTAAAAGCACTGCTCAAGAATGCTGACCCAAGCTCCATCCGCTCACAGTAGAAGAAGAAAACTATAGAAACTATAGAAGAAACATGGCCTCTACATGTGCTCCCCAGTAATCATAGCATACACACACACACACACACACACACACACACACACACATGCCACACACAAATAATTATAAATAAAAGAAATAGTGAGAAGCAGTAGGTAGAACTACCCATCCAGGCACAATAAAGAAGCTGAGGAAGGTCTCTAGAGTGCTAAGACACACTGAAAACCACCCCAGATGTTTAGCGTTTAAAGTGTGGGTTTTCTTTCCATTTGGCATTTTGGAAGAAATAACGATGTTAATTATTTTAAAAGGCATTTTATTCAGAACGTTAGTGTAATTCTGGTAGCTACCTGAAAATTTAATTTTGCATCTAGTTATCAAAGAACACTCCAGTCCTTTATTTTACATATTTAAACATGGCAGGTGTAGAAGCGACTGTGACCAGAACTCTAAGATTTTGTGTTGACCATTCAAACGCTACAAAGATTGTGGTTCTAGATAACATAATTTTCCAAAATAGTGACATACTCCTAATACAATTATGTGAGGACATTATAGTAGTGTATGATATTCGATGTTCATGATAGCTGTAGCTCTAGAAAATTAATAGTACTGCAACCCTATAAAGTGTATTGTGCAGCTTTATTGGGAACTCATTAGAGATTCAGATAATTTCAAGCGTTGTCACTCTATGAATGTCCCTTGAAACACATGCAACAGGTTGTCAAAGTAGGAATAAGAACTGTGACACTCACATTCTTCCATCGTTATGAGAACCAAAAGGCATCCTGACAAACATCTCTTGGGGCAATATTTCAGACCCTGTGGCCATACTATAGCTAATTCCAGGGAGTGACCAGAAATAACCATAAGGGCAATAAAACTCCACTAACATATTTTACCTACCTATTAACACCCTAGATCAGCTGTGAAGACAAGTTCCTACAAAAATACAACTTAAAGAAGGGTGATCTAGACATAAATTCAAAAGGCAGACTGTTATGATTTTAATACAAGTTCGTTGTATGCCTGAATGTTACCACTTACATCTCTTATTCATACCCCTAGGTGCAGATAAATTATCCAGGCAATGAAAATATAGCATTTCTGTGAGAAGGAAGACAACAGTGTCTACAAAGTCCGAAATCCTAGATGTGTTACAAATTTTAACAAATGTGCCTAAAATTGAGGCAAAAAATATACAAAACTGGAAAACCCCATCTGAAATACATTTTTATTATGCTTTTTAATTTTTTAAAAGATTTTAGGCACCAACACTGGAGTGCTAATTGGAGGCACCAGAGGATGGTGGTGGTAGAACAAGTTCAGATAACAAGACAGGCAAAAGCAACTAAAAGGGAGTCTCCCCCCACCCACTCCCACTCTCTCAGCCAAAAATACACTGTATAACACGCATACCCTCAGGAATTTAAAACAGTTCTACATGATGCTAAATTTTAAGATCTATAACATGGAATAAGCAATTAATACAACACATAAGAACTCCAGACCACTTCTTGACACCATAAATAACAGATAATAGATTCATCTGTAAAGAAGATGGCTTAGGCTCCTCATCATCA
Organism: Ondatra zibethicus; assembly: GCA_004026605.1. Taxonomy (NCBI): domain Eukaryota; kingdom Metazoa; phylum Chordata; class Mammalia; order Rodentia; family Cricetidae; genus Ondatra; species Ondatra zibethicus. The sequence goes on from PVIU01015225.1 coordinate 15,650, forward strand.
ACAAGGGAACCAGGGGGCTTGGCCCCTTCCCAGTTGTGTTTATAGGAACAGAATATTGCAGGCATTTGGGAACTTCCAATCCAGACATGCTCTGTCTCCTGACTATGGTTAAGTCTACTTTCAGTTGTGTTTGCCATAGCAACATTCTTATGTAGTTCAGTTTCAGGATATTTTTTTTAATGTAACTGAAAATAAAATGGAAAGAAAGGTATCAAGGTCCCAAAAAGAATCCTGAGGATTTCAAAAGAGAATATCACACACACACACACACACACACACACACACACACACACACACAAGACACTTAGTCATTGTCAACGTCATCTAGGCATGGACCTTGTAGAAACTCCATGGATCATCTCACGTAGGTAGTAGAATACCTGAAGGAAGCAACTGGCTTGTCACTTCTCTGTGACATGTCAAAGAGAGGAACTTAAACCCAGGCTGTGTAAATAATACATATATAAATGTCAAGACCAACATGAATTTAACTAGGTCAATGCTTCCCTAAGTCACCCCCAGAATAGGAAACAAAATCTATAGGAATACTTGAGGTAGAATCCAGCCAGCAGTAAGGCATGAGGGGCTTTTTGTTTATTTTGTTGTTTAGTTTTGTTTCTCTTTTTTTCCCCAGCCTTCAATAAAAGAAGCTAGTTCACGATAGAGGCTGGCATTCGTACTTCTAGTACCAAAATTTTCCCTTTGATTCTCACATGTCCTCCTTTGTGCCAAAAGGTGTTCACACATAAACTGACTGCACTTAGTCATGGGAATCACACAGTCATGGATCATTAGCCAGGCATCCAAGACCATCTTTTTTTTTTTATTTTTTTCTATTTCTTCTGATATTATTTTTACAAATACTTTCCAATCTTTCTAGGGCCTTTTAATCATATCAAGTCAAGTCTGCTGGGGTCCACATCGGATTCAAACCTCAACAAATACAGCACCATCAACAAGATTCCTCAGCTCACTCTGAACTTTTCTGATGTCAAAACTGAAAAAAAGAATACATCCCCTCCCTCTTCAGATAAAACTATTATTGCACCCAAGGTCAAAGAACGGACACACAATGTGACAGAGAAAGTAACCCAGGTAGGACATTGTCTTACTATACTTTTCAACTACTATGGGGATATTTTTTTTCCATAATGAATACTTTTCTTTCTGATGAATAACGGTAAGACATTTATCTCAATGCCTTGAGATATTGAAAAACTCCTAAGGAAAAATTAACAAAACTACTGCAGTGATGTTTGCCTGTTACTAGACTGGGCAAAACTGAACTAACTTGACATTGTTTATAGCTCAGAGGTAATTATGCTGCCATTTATTATTCTCGAACATTTATTGACTTGCTGTCAACCCTGACAATATAAAGCATTTTTTAAAGAAATGGATCAGATGTGTGTAATGGAACTTTAGAGGTCTCATGAAGAATTATTCCTAACTGCGTCCTCCCCTTTTGCACTTCCTCCACTAAACTGAGCTGTATGCATGTTGAAGGAAAGAAGAGGTACCTGAGATGACAAAATCTTAGAGCAAAACAAAGCATCTAACAGCAATAATATTTTATCATTTTTCAAATAAATATTGCAACCTGAATTGCGATAAAAAGACATTGTTCAAAAGTCTTCCCTCAAAGAATAAATAAAGATGATTTGTATTTGTTATGTCAAAATAACCACCTAAGCAGTCCCTAGCTTTTGCTTACAATGCATTTACCATGTTAGGGATTCATGGCTCTAAAATTTGTCAAGTAAGCAATTCCTCTAATACAACTTTGTTTGGCAGCAAGTGTTTGTATAAACAACCCACAATTTCAAAAAAAAGGTAAATTTGGCCTGAATCCCTATTGGAAGGACTGAAAAATTTGAATGAATAAAAACATTTTCTGAGTAGTTATTACCACAGGTAGAACTGCATTGCTATCTGGACAGAACCTTTTATATAAGATACATATGACAGCACTGTGCATATTATGGCTTATGTGACCAACTTATAGTTGTTGGAAATGATAAAATATGTTTGCCATTTATGATAGCACCCCTAGAATGTGCTTTTGTATTTTTATGTAAGAAGGCACACTACTATTGGTCTTTCCCTCTTCTTAACTAGCATAAGTAAAGTCAGTATAATAGAATAAAATAATTTTTATTATTATTCATATTAACTGATATCATCTTGGTAGCTTTGAATTTTACTTACAACTTTTACCTATATCTTAAAAATTCCTTTATAAGTAGCAACTAATATGTAGCTATCTAGAAATTAAGATAAGAGATGGAAGCAACCTTAGCAATATTAGGGGTATGGCTATGCAAGTGGCATGAGTAAGTGAGGCTTGGAACACAGCAAGCATGATGGGAACTGTCCAAGAACCATAGCGTGGAACTTCCCAAACTTATTTCCAGCCAACTATGGTCAGGCAGGAGTGTTTGACCAATGGATTTGCCCAGATAGTCTCATTCCAAAAGAAGAATGAAACTTTAAAATTTAAGATATCTTTACTTCTGATACTTGAAAAAATTAATTTGAAGGCTGCCATAGCATTTTTTCTTAGGCAAAGAAAACAAAGCATTACCTTGAGCATCCAAGGTAGCATTGTGTTAGTTTGCCACAAGGACCCTTATTCTACCACACCTAACCAGTTCACTGTTCAAGGGAAAGAGTGAGACCAGTGTGGATCCAAGATGTTACCTGCTTTAGAGATTTTTTTTTAATCCTAGTGTAATGGAGATATATGCAGATATATACATAGCATATGAATCTGTTAATAAAATGATTGTTAGTAAAGAATCCAGGAACACAGTTTATGAAGGACAAAATTGTGCTTTAAGATAAGACAGATCGAAGAAGAAAGTAGACTCAGATGGCATACTGCCTCTGGGTCTCAAAATTCTGATCAAACTAGGCAGTGTTGTGATATTTGAAGTCAGAATCAAACAAGCTTGAGTTTAACTCTTGCCTTTTACTGTATGGCATGGAATTAAGTAGAATTGTTTGTGTGAGAATAAGGTAAGGTTAAAGGTTGGCAAATCTCTGTGAGTTTAAGGTCAGCCTGGTCTACAGAGTGAGTTCCAGGACAGGCTCCAAAGCTACACAAATAAACTCTGTCTCGAAAAACAAAAAATATAAAACAGACAAACAAAAAACTTCTTAGAGTTGGCCAGATGAGATGGTGCACACCTTTAATGCCAGCAACAGTAAACAGAGGCAGATAGATCTATGTGAGTTTCAGACAAGCCAGGGCAGTAGAGTGAGAACTTGTTTAAAGCAAAACAAGCAAACAAAATTTCAAATTTGATACAAGACAATTATGTGTGGAAAGGTTCCTCCTGGTGCTAAGTGCATAACAAAGAATGTGTTCATTCTAATTCATGACCTTTTATGGCTTTCCTTCTGCTCCATAAGTTAAGGGTCCCTTTAGCCACATCCTTAGCTCTTCTAGAACAGAAGTAGAGAGGACACCATCAAGGGTCTGTTACAGGAAAGAAGGGAAGGCAGGAAGGTGGGGATGAAGGAACAAAGAAAGAGTTATGAAGGGAAGGGAAAAATGCCTGTATAGGAAAATTAGCAAGGACGTGTCAGGGTCCGGTGCCAGCCGATGAACTATCTCTCTGGACCGGCATGGAGGCATGGGAATAATTAAAACAACTCACATGGCTTTATTGGGAGGGAGATTCTCAGTGATTCCTCATGAAATCCTGAGTTCACATCCTGAAAACTTCCCCGTTTATTCTCCAAGCAGCCTTATATACCAAAACATAAACTGAGGGGGAAATTCATTAGCATTCTGTTTCCTAGGAAACCAGATGAAAGGTTTTAGTCACATCCACACCTTTCTATGCCCATTTTGTCACATCTCCCTATCTTCCTGCTCTGTGTGCTAGCTCTGTCACGTAGGCTGAATAAGCATCTTTATTTCAGGTGTCCTCCAAATTACAATGAAGGAGCAGAACAACATCTTGACCCCTTGCTAGGGTAGCGACAGCATGTCTGGAAGGCTACGTGACCACCTCAGGTGGGAACTATGGCTTGGCCATACCATGTAGAAATATGAGTCTACAAGGACATAGTTACTGAAGCACAAAAGTCCATTATGTCTTCTGAAAACAAATAGGTTCCTAAACCTGGAAAGACAAGGCTGGGAAATTTCCCTTCTAGATGAGTCTTTGCTAGGTTCTTTAATAGGTGAATTGGTAAAATGCCATCAAAAGCAGATTCCATCAAAAACTTTACATTGTTTTAAGATCTCATACCTCATCTTTAAAATCCCTGTGGCTTATATATTTAGTTCTATAATGTTATAATATTGATTTCAACATTACAGTATCTTTTACACCACTGTTAGTTTTTTTTTAATGTTTGTGAATCCCCATTTTTTTAAATTAGAGACTAATTGTACTTTGATGATCTGGTTTATCTGCCTGCATAAGCAGACAAGTTGAATTTGATGTCTAAAAGCCACACAAAGTGAAGGAGAGAACCAACTTCATGAAGTTATCCTCTGAGCTCCATATGTTGCTATGGCATATGTGTGTCTGCCCACCCCTATACATTTCATATACTCACAGTAACACTGAATAAATAAATGAAGAATATTTTATTAAATTACTAAATTTTATGCATGCATATACCTTGACTATACCCATCCCTGATCTCCCTCTCCAACTCCTCTGGGATGGTTATAATGTCTCCAAGGTTCATGTTCCCTTATTTTATTTTTATTATTATGATTGTTGTTGTTGTCGCTATATAACCCAATGAGTCCATTCAGTGCCGCCCACATGCTCATGGGTATGAGGTAAACCACTGGTGCATAGGCATTCTACCAGCGGCCACATCCCCAAAGTGACTCCTTCATCCAACAGCCATCAGATGCCAATAGCTCTTCAGTCCATGCTGATCTTGATATTGGGCAAGTCACCACCACATCTGTGAATTCAACTGTAGAAGAACCATATCACATCCATAGGCCATCATTTTACAGCATCCTCCAGCTCTTACATTCTTACTGTCTGGTCTTTCACAATGTCTCCGAGTCTTTGAGGGTGAGAGAGTTGATATAGAACTCTCAGTTACTTGCTCTTAGCACTTTGAATAAACATTATCTCTTCATTAACCTCTACCCAACTGCAATTAAGAAGGTTTTCCAGGGCTGGAGAGATGGCGTAACAGATAAGAGCATGGAGTTCCCTTCCAGAGCACCTGAGTTTGGTTTGCAGCATCCTAATCAGGTGACATACAACCATCTGTATCTCCACCTCCAGGGAATCCCAGATTTTCTTCTGGTCTCAATGAGCACTGCACTAGATGAATGTACCTCCTTACTTCCCATGCTTATACACATAATTACAAATAAAACATAAGGTCCTATTTTTTTAGAAAAGACAGAAAAAATTCTCTGACTAAGGTTGAAAGCAGAACAAATACATAACACACACAGACATACACAAATTGTATATTTAGAAAATGACACTTCTGAGAGTTGAATAGGGTATTAGTGTATGGCCTCACGAAACAGCTTAAAGACTAAGAACTAGCTTCTGTGTCCCATTCTGTCAGTCATAACACAGAGAAAGGATAGTTTGCTGCCTTTGTCAGGCACCCCATCTGCCAGTGACATGATCTTGGACTTCTCAGCCTTTAGAATAGAAAAAAATAAAATTGAATAAACTTATGTTGTTTCTATGCTGCACAGTTGCCAGTATTTTATATAATAGTGGTCCAAACAGAGCAAACGCTTACTGCTCATCTGAGACCTACCAAAGGGCTCATCTTTCCAAGAATTTTGTAGTAGCCCTCTCTTGCTCTTCAAATCCCCCCAATATTAGATCAGGTGTGGGCTTTTCAGGGGGGTTAGGCGGTTAGAATGGCAGCATGCTTACAAGGGGCCATGTTTTATAATGTGAACTTCCGGTGAATGAAACTTACTCTGGAAGTAAGGACACAAAGTGTGAATGACCCGGATTGAGAATTGTAATTGAAGGCTTCTCTCCCACCTGCCAGTTCATGAAAAACCACTCATAGGCTTAATTTCAATTATAAATGTTTAGCTTATAACTCAGGCTTATTACTAGCTAGCTCTTACATTTAAATTAATCCATTTCTATTACTCCATGTATTGCCACGTGACTGTGTCTTTCTTCTTTGATGGCTGGCTGGCATCTCCTAGATTCCCATCCATCTCCTGTATCTCTGCTTGGATTTCCTGCCTGGCTCTATCCTGTCTTGTCATATGTCAAAGGTCAAAGTAGCTTTATTTATTAACCAATGAGAGCAACATATATTTACAGCATACAGAAAGACCATCCCACAACATGGGATAGTTCTATACTGGCACTTAATAACAAATCTTTATTATCTACATGCCAAAGCAAACAAGGCAAAGATCAAATACAAAACAAATAACCTGCAATATAAGGTCTAATATTGCAGTACTCTGAGACTATGCTATGACTCTAATACGATCCTAGTGTTTGCGAAGTTTCCTAGCCATAAGTGTCTTTGAAATTTACATATTCATTGATGCAACTCCCTTTGTCAGCCAGTCACTAAAATTAACGTGGTAATGCTCTAAAACTTTTAACTGAAAAAAGAAACCCTAAATACGCTAGTTTTGTCCCGATTCTCTTATACACATTGAATTAGAATGTGTAGCTATTTTTCTCTCCAGCTAGATGAGTTTCTTTACAACAGAAAGCCTATTGTTAGTCACTCAATTATCCATTCTCTCATGCAGTTGTTTGTTCATTCAACGAGAATTTGCTGAGAGGATATACGATGTATTATCCTAGAAATGTAGACTTAAAGGAAATGCCTTTACCTTGGAGACCTGAAGGAAATAGACAAGTAGATTACATAGGTATTACAAGGCAGTTTGAAAAGATTCTACTACCAGAGCAGACAAGATACAGAGGGTTCTAGGAAAGGAAACCTTACCTGTGTTGGTATGAAGGGATGGTAATTAGGTAATGTAGCCTCATAGAATAGTTATGAAGCTTGAGAAATTTCCAATGTTTTGGAATAAGAACCTGGAATTTGTAATATGTGAGAAAAATACAGAATGAAAAACAATTGCAGTGTCGCTAGTGTCTCTCATAATACATGACACAGCTGAGAAGAAAGAGAACAGACTCCATTCAGTCTCTTGGCTAGGCTTTCTTCTACTTGACTTTGCTCATCATGAAAGGAAAACAAGTTGCCTCAGAGTCCCCTGCTCCTCTTAGTGCTCACAGGTTGTGATCTAGTGGTAAATATCTTACATCTTCCAGCATTCCTATGAGTCCCAGAGCAAAAGGACCCTGGTCAGCCCTTTTGGGTGTTATGACCATCCTTGAAGTAATAGTGTAGTTCTTTGATGGAAACAACCCAAGAAAATGTAGTGGGTTCAACAGGACTCTGCTGAAGAACCAAATAGCAATGGTTCATTAGAAGGCCATAGACAAGCATTCAAATTCACAGCATCGCTGACACTGAAGTGGACATAAAATACAATTATGTTAAATGCTGGGTAAATTCTAGATCACAGAAATATAAAACCCACAGTTGTAGGAGGAGGCTGCTTGTTTGTTTCCCAGCTGCCAAGACTCGAAAAGGGTCATGCAGAACCTATATTAATAATAACACTGTTTGGCCTATTACCTCAGGCTTCTTATTGGCTAGCTCGCATATCTTGAATTAACCCATTTCTATTTATGCATTGTCACGAGGTCATGGCCTACCAGTAAGATTCCAGCAGGCTACTGTGGGTGTCTATCTTCTCCAGTTGCCCAGACACGAAATAATTACACAGAAACTTTATTAATTACAACACTTCTTGGCCTATTAGCTCAGGCTTCTTATTGGCTACCTCTTATATCTTGAATTAACCCATTTATATTATTTTATATTTAACCACAAGGCTCGTGGTTTACCAGTAAGGTTCTGGGGCATCTTTTCCTTCAGAGGCTACATGGTATCTCTCTGACTCTGACATCTTTCTCCCAGTATTCAGTTTAGTTTTCCTGCCTAGCTATTATGCCCTGTCATAGGCCCAAGCAACTTTTTTACTCATTAACCAAAAAAAGCAACACATATACAGAAGGGCTTCCCACATCACAGAGTCAATGGTTTAATACTAAAACATAAAATAGAATTCCATGAGGGAATAAAGCCCAGTATGACAAGAGAAGGTACTATGAACTAGATGGAGAAACACTATATAACAGTATAGAATGATACCATTGACAAGTAGTGTGATAAATACTATAATATCACTTTTGGGAACTAAAGGGAGTCTCTATTTCCCTTCAATTCAAAATTGGTCTGATGGTGTCTATTATTTATGAATAATTTTTGACAAGTTTAATGGAACTTCAAACAGACACTATCAGGGAAGAAGTTGGAAGACGCTGTCTAAATGAATGAGAGCATGCTCATCTAGAGAACAATGAAATTTACTATTAATCTACAAGAATTTTCCTGTAGATTTACTGAGGAAAGTACTCAAGAAATTAGATTTAACTCATCACAAAAGACTTAGGCCACAATAAAGTAATTCATCAATGTTTATAATCCCATGTATTTACCAACAACATGCCTTTAATCCCAGCACTGGGGAGGCAGAGGCAGGCAGATCTCTGTGAGTTCCTGGTTAGCCTAGTTTATATAGTAAATTACAGAGCAGTTGGTGGGTCTATGTGAATTCAAACCTAGCCTGATCTACATAGTGATTCCAGGACAGCCAGGGCTATGTCAAGAGAACCAGTCTCAAAATAAAAAAATTGAAAAATCTATATAATATTTAAATCATCTATGTAGATTTCAAGCCAAAGTAGATTTCTAAACTTCAACACTCATTGTAAGTATGTTACTGGCATGAAAATAGAATTATGGTAAATTTAATAAGAGCTGACAATGATTGACTGTTTAAGAGATTCTTTGATAAAGTGTTTATGGCTGACCAAGTTTAATCTACATAACTAGTTGGCAATATTATTATACCCATTCCTTCCCACCTAAGGTTGCCTGATGCCACACGTGGATGCCTCAGTTTCTAAACTACACTCCATGAATCTACTAGTTCCCCATTTGCATGCTGAATCTTCTCAGAAGGCATCACAGCCACAGGATATGCCTGAAGCATGTCTTTATGGTTAAATGTCATACTCAGAAAAACATTAAGTATTCAGAGAAGTGAGGCTACAGAAACAGGAACAAAACAGAGAGTTCTTTCTCTTAGTCTTCAATACATCTTAACAAAGAATCCTTATTCCCATTATCACTTGTTGAAGTTCATGTCCATCTATTTATGCTAGGTTTAGATGAGGACCGTGGGATTTAGGATTCTGTTTGTGTGTGACAAATTACCAAAAAACAAATATGAGCTCAAAGATGATAGCATCTACTTTTTATTGAAATTTATACAACAGAAATTAATTTATAATCTCTTCACTGTCAACCAATGACTTCGAAGCAACTATCTATAAGAGTATTATTTATAGTAGAGGAATTTTAGTGCAAAAGTAACATTAAAATATTTAACATTATCATCTTGTGATTAGCCATACAAAATTTCTTAACATATTTGACATATTCCCTCAAATAACACAAATATTAAATACTCATCAGTAATAAAATGTTTTTTAATTCTCCACACAAAACTACAAATTAAAAGTGATTTTTATATAGACCACTATTTTTCAATAATGATGTTAGGTTAAAATTGCACATAATGAGAGATTCTAATTTATAACACTATTTTAACTAATAATTCTTTATTTTTGATATTACAAAATAAAAAATTCACAAAACTTCTGCCACATGAATAATGTAGTTCTTTTCTAAACTTTATTTTGTATCTAAACTGACTTAAACATCGTGCAAGCTTCAATAGAACTGAACAGATCATCTTGAACTGCCAGAAATAGCAATAATCAAAATATTATAAATTAAATTTGAAATGCAACACAGGAGGAAAAATTGCTTTTGAATACTACCAATTGATAGGACATTTGTTTTGTATCCATTATCTTCCTGTTATTTATAGAATACCATCAACTTTGGCTAAGCAGGATAGAAATCCCATCCAGTATTTTCTTTATATTCTGAGCATGGTTTATAAATTATTTGTATAAGTGCAAATTGAAAAGGAAACAGTATATCTGGACTTTTTGAGAAAGCATAAAGCACCCTGAACACAGGTTCAGCAGCTATGAGTACTTAACTGTAAGCCAGTGCCAGGTGCTATGGCTGCAATGCTTTGCTTTGCCTTTGAGTTACAACAAAGCTTTGAGACTGAAGATACTAAATGATGATTTCAAGCTTTTTCTCTTATAGTCAATATAGTCTATAGTATAAATAATGATGATTAGAATATCACTTTGGATTAAAACAAAAGTAAGTAATTTATTAACATTTATCTTCTGTAAGTATGGCCTATACTACATTTACATTTAATATAAATAAACCTGCTATTATCTTTAGAAAATAAGTATAAAAAATTTTAAAGCAACAAATTAATTTTGTCTATTTTCACTAAATCATATATATGTATGGGTGTATATATGTATGCCTAAGTTTGTATGTGTGTATGTATATATATATGTATGTATGTGTATATATATACCTAATATCACATATAGTCTAACAAAATAGGCCTTCGTTTTTCTAAAAGTACTTTATTTATTTCAATAATCATCCTTCAGCACAATTTTGATGCTGAAACAACCCTGGAAACGACTGAATAACAGCCACAGCTTTTGGTGAAGGATTAATGAATACCTGCTTAAAGCAACCACCTGTTTGATTTTATATATTCACACATTTAAAGAGGATAAAAGAAAAAGAATGCTGTCTCCTTTAGAAGTGGGGTATATATATGAGTGGTCAGGAGAGACAGGTAAAAATAATTTAGCTTAGGGTTCACAGCAATAGCATGGTTACCATAGCAACTGAGGCACAGAAGAATGTGGCTGCATTGCCAAGATGGTTTCATTTTTCCATCCCCATCCACCCTCCAGTTAGCCTGAGCTTTGAGATAAAAGTAAGGAGCTGGAACAGGCAGGAGATGCAAAGGTGAAGTTCTTCGCTCATTTGCCCTTGTAACCTAGGGGTTTTGACAAGCACAGTTCAAAGATAATTACCATTGAACTGTGAGAGAGCAGGAGAGCAGACAGAAGCAGTAGGTCTTTCGTGTTTCATGGGATGAAAATTAAGCTAAAAAATTATCAGCAGTGAACCTCCCAGAGCATACGTGGTATTTTCACACAAATCATCTAAGGTCTTGAAATGTGTGACTGTGGTCTTCTCTTCCTTGAGCTAAGGTGTGGAATACATTTAAAAAGAAATCTAAATTAGGAGACTAAAACAAAATAAATTAGAAAACCTTATTGGTGACCTTGGTATTAATGCATTTTCCTCCCAGTCCTTTTCTCTCTATTGTGAAGATTTTGTTTCCAAGGGAAACTATATAGTTAGATCACAAAAGCCTCCAAAATTTAATTGTTTCCGAAAATTTCATTAAAAATTTGGTAATTTAAAATTCACAAGAATTTTATATAAGGTGATATAAGTCTAAGGACTCCTGATTCTTCACTGTCTTTATCTCCTTTGTAACATCCACTTCCATATCACTAAAATCAGACAAACTTGGAAGCATGGGTAGAGTCCCACCTTTCACCCTGCAGTTGAAGCTGAAAAGAGAATCTGGCATAATCCTGCATTTTCTAAGGCTTCACTTGTTTTGAGAAGTTGAATCTCTTCAAGTGGTTTTTAAGGAGGAGGACAAGCTACACAATCCTGTGAAATTCCTCTTATAACACCTTTGAAAAAAAAACGAAAAGCCTGTGCATTCTCATTCCAGTAACCCTGAATTGGCCTCTCTTGGTTTCCCGGGGCAGCTTCAGAGCAGTGGGTGCCAGCAGTCCATCTAAGAAGCAGCTTTCAACCAGGATAATGTGCCTTTGCCTGTACTCTGAAGTGTGTTCCCCGCAACACTAGTCTCACATTCTTTGCATAAATAAACAGAAACAATTCTTTTTCTGTCTTTAATACTCCTGTTACAGGTCCATGTGTGTTTGACACCTATTTCTTTAGAATCTGTTAAGTAGAAAGGGAGAAAGAAATATGTGATACAGAGTAATGGATAAAGGAAAGAATCTAAACCCCTTTAAGAGAGAACCATGGTGAAAGCTGGCTTGCGGACTTCAGAAGCAAAAGAGATGACCTTTTCTTCTCTGCCCACTTCTCGGTCAATGCTGAGGGTTGGCCTTATTAAAGGTGTCACTTTAGTGGTCCCAGCAGAGGTGAACGGATTTTGGACTGAGGTATTTTCTCTTCCAATTTGTGTCCTCTCCTGTTTTGTTGCTCTTCCATTTATTTTCTAATGCCGCAAAAAGACAAAAGGCAAAATAGCCTTTAGCCAAGTCTACTCCTGTGTGCCTGTGGATCTCTGCTACATGTGAAGTGCAGTCCAATTGACAAGTCCCCACACCACATCAGAAGCAAGTCCTTAATTTTTAGGACAGAATACTAAAACTGAGTCATATTGAGGGAACAGAAAACGAAGAGGAATAAAAATGAATGCAATAAAAACACCAATGCTCCTTCTTGGCTGCCAGCTGTCACTTCAACTGAACCACGATGCTTTAGAGAGGTAATCTGTCATGTGTAAATTATGCTTGTACCTATCTCTGTGATTCATGAAGTTGTATTGAAAAATAGTGGTTTCTGACCCCTAAATTTTCCCACTTTCAAACCCCTAATGTACTTAAACATCCGTTTCCTCACCCTTTCCTCCTTACCTCTCTCCCTCTCATCAGGTATTACTAACTCACTTCGTCTTTTAAATAAAGACTTTTTCTTCACCCCTGTTTCTGTCTGTACACTTGAAATGAGTGACTCCAGACAGATACTGTGATAACTTTAGTTTTAGTAAATAAGCCACATGGACATAAGAATTCAAAACAGTTAACTGGTAATATATCTACCAAAGAATGAGTATAACTTCTTTCCAGTCAACACAACCCATTACTTGAAAATGATTGAAAAGTGATGACATTGCCCACTTACCATTTGTAGCTTTGTGTTGTATCTATTTAATGATGTGATTTTTTTTTCAGATTACTGGTTAATTTGCCAGATCTCCTCATTCTAATCCACACTGAAGAGGTCAGGGGACTAAAGTTTCAACAAGTTTCTTGAAAAAGAAACAAGTCAGTGTCACATTTCATATTTGGTCATCTAGAATGACATAAATAGGCTCCTGACAGTGTTCATAAGATTCAGAGCATCCTCCTAATGCTATTCTTCAAAGCGAATATGTGTTTGAAACAAAACTACTCCTGAGAGTCACTGGGGAAGAGAGGAGGAAAGTCATGAAAGGCATGGATGTGAACCTAATTAAGGCCCCGGGTTCCATTTGGAATCCTCACAGCTTTCTGTTTAAGTTCAAAGACAGAAACTGGATTCCACCATTCCTTTGTTCTTTTCCATTCAGAGATCTTTTCCATCACATCTCAATGCCAAGAGAGAATCTCCCCACATCCTATAAATTAGAGTAGTTCCCACAGTTGAGTTGTGGCTGTTCCTCTAGCTCCTTTTTCATGTGGTCACCACAGCAATTTTGGAAGAATTCTGTGTCTGTGATGGTAATATTGATTGCCAGCTTGATGGGATTTAGAATCCCTATAAAAAAAATTCTCTGGATGTGTCAGTAAGGGAGTTTAGTTGGGAGACTCAGTCTGGATGTGGACAGTACCATCAATGGACTGGGGTCTTAGAATGAATGAGAAGGAGAAATCTAACTGAGTGCCAGAACTCATTTCTTGCTGCTTCTTGACTGAACAATGAGACAAGCCACCAACACTGTATGGCCATGTTCTCCCTGCCATAAAGGACTGTGTCTTCAAACTGTGAGCCAAGAACTTTCTTCCTTAAGTTGCTTTCATCAGGTATTTGTCCCAAGCATGTACAAAATTACAAATACATTATCCTTTTAAAAATATGATAAAATCATGCAGTCCTCAGTGCCAAAAAGGAGCCTGGGGTCAAAGGTACAGAGAATAAGGACTATGTAATACCCCTGATGCAGCTGTTCTCAGTGTTCTGTAAATCTCTGCATTCTTTTCTCTCTCTGCCACGTGTGTGTGTGTGTGTCTGTGTGTGAATTGTGTGTTAAAGGAACTGCTTTATTTAGGCTTTTCAATCTAAATAAACATTGTGTATATCTGTAATTTTGTGCTGTCATGTACCCAGATATCCTAGACCAAAATTGACTCTGATCAACAAGTATTTATTTTTACAATGAATTTTGAGTCAAGGAAACACTCAGAATCTCACATCCAAGAGAAAAATTTACTTCCTGGAAGTCTGGTGCTAACTGTATTTGGTGTGCCATTCAGTGACAAGACATTTTAACTCCTGTAGTTTTTCTTTCCCCTAACCGGGCCATCTCAAGGGTATGCTGGCCTTCTAATTTTATTCCTCCTAGAAACAATAATGCGCAGGGGATAAATGAACAAGTGCTTGCACCAATGAGTTCTCATCGCTAACTGTAATGGAGGAGGCAAACAGGCATTTTTTTTACTATTCATTTTTACTTTACATTTTATTATCTGCCTCAAAAATAGGTCAGAAAATTAACTTTATGGAAAAGCATAGCTTTCTTTTTTAAAACACATCCTTAAAATTTAAGTGGTTATTACTTTTTTCAGGGAACATCTACAGATAGAAGAATCTGTAAATTTGTGCCAACAAGTTCTACTGCAGGCCTCCTATAATTTACAAAAAGAAATGCAACATTCAGATATTAAAAAGGAAACAAGGAAAACATGAATGTGTGTTCATTGAAAGAAACTTTTTTAAAGTTATTTTTTTCATAAAAATAAGATTCCTAAGTTTTGCCAACAACAGTTATATCATATTATACAGCCCCTCTTTCATATTACCTGAAGTTAAAATTCACATTTTAAAACCATATACCAAAACAAAAGTACATGCACATACTGGAAGAGATAGCCTAGAACTTGATTTAGCTTGTGTATTTTCTTGCCAACAACATCTTCAAGAGATAATTTGCAAACTGTTGAAATAATTGATTTGAAATAAGTTTTTTAAATATTTTAAATGTATTTAATATCACATCTGTTTCCCACCCACTAGAAATATTAATTAGCTGACTGGAAGAAATATAAAATTCAAGAATGAAATTTGAGATCACAGATGGGAAATATGCCATTTATTCTATAACATTATACTTTCATTTCCTTAGTTATTAACAAGATCCTACCTCTATCCTCAGCCCCAGAGAATAAATCCCGAACACAGTTTCTGATACATAACAGTTCCAGGAATTTTCAGTTACAACAGGTGAAAATTAACCTGCTAATAGCAGGGATATAATGAAATTCAGCTGGCACTTAACATTCAGAATCTATCCTTGACAACACCAGGTATAGATGTTGAACTGTGTAGTGAAACTGATTTAGGGATATAGCTATCCAGTACGGGAAGGAAAGGCTCCAAATTAATCTGAAAAGGTTAGAAGAACATACTTCTGAAACACTTTCAATTTCTCAGGGTGCAGTATTGTAGGAAACGGCACACATCAGTAATATCATTCTCTTCTCTTGTGCTGGCTTAATGGGTAGCCTGGGTGACCTGATGCGCCTTGACTCTGGCTCAACCAGTAAACGTAATGTGGCTGTTTAAAAGTCTAACATTGTTTGGACTCCTTGTTTCCCAGCACACTGTTTGTTTGTTTGTTTGTTTTAAGTTTTATTTTAGTAGGCTAACTCCTTTGTTTAAACTTGAACTGTTGCCCACTGACACCTGCTTTAATATTTCACCTAAAATCAATGCTCTCCACCCCCGAAACCCCTTCTTCCTGGAAAACAAACAAATAAACACATACTGAAGAGGACCTTGGTCTGTCTCACCTCGGAGTATTGTTACCTGACCCAGGCTGTCTCTCTTGCCTGTCGCTGTATTCTGGCTCCTTCCTCATCAGCGAACATTGGGGGTGATCCAACAGTCTCCCTTGAGTCTGCTTTGTCCTGCGGTGATATGACTACAACCTAGAGTTTTGTTTATTCTAAAGCTGAAAACAGCAACACCCTCCTGTCTGTCAAATCCTGCCTGTTCCTGAGGTCTACAGCCAATTTGGCAATTTGGCAGGCTTCACAGTTTCTACCAAATATCCAACGACAACTTGGTTTTGTATGACAGGAAATCTTATATCCATCCATGATATGTTGTGTCTATTTGTAGACAGATGGCTAGATGATAGTGATGGAAAACAGACAGGTATGCAGGTGGATTCATATTAGGTAACTTACCTATATGTATATGCATGCTGAGTTATTTCCATTTCTTTACCTTGAGAGATAGGATTATAATGGGGGGGACTTTATTCACTTGGCACCATCTTTTTTAATTATTAAATATTTTGAGATTATAATTTAATTACATTTATTCTTCCCTTCCCTCCCTCTAAACTAGTGGTTCTCAACACTTGGGTCATGAGCCCCTTCGGGTGCAGGGGCCACATATGAGATATCCTGTAAATCAGATATTTACATTACGATTCACAGCAGTAGGAATAAAGTATCAGTGATATAATTGTATGGCTGTGGGACACCACAACATGAAGAACTCTATTAAAGGGTCACAGCATTAGGAAGGTTGAGAACCACTGTCCTAAAACCTTCCATATTCTCTCTCTCATACTCTCCTTCGAGTTTAAGGTCTCTTTTTACAATAATTGCTATTACATGAACACACACACACATACACACACAGAGACAAACACACACACCTTCCTAGATATAACCTGTTAAATCTGTATAATGCTACATACATGTAATGAAATATATATATGTTCTCATTATGTGTGTGTGTGTGTGTTTTCAGGGCTAACCATTTGATACTGAACTACCAATTGATACACCCTTTTCTGGAGAAGACCAACCCTTTTGTACCAGGTTTCCTCAATTGTCCTTGTGTAGGGTTTAGAGCTTGTGGAAACCTCTGTCCAGTTTGGTATTATCTTTTTTTAACATATGGCCCAAACAACTCAACATAGTGTTCATTTATACATAAACAATTAAAGTAGCTATAGTGTCATTGTGCATAGTATACTCTTGGCAATCACAGAAAAATATAACGATGGAGTAATAAAATCACAGTTCCATTCACATAATCTTTACTGAGTTCCTACTAAATTGCAAGTAGATCCAGTAAGAGGCCTGTAAGTTGATTCACCTGATCATGTTATTCTGCCCTTGCCTTCTTATTTTTACCAGTGAGGGGTGCCTTAAAATTAGGGCAGATGCTGTTCTTTATAAGCATCTTAGATAAATCTGTCCTGAGGGGAATAATAGAAGGGCTGAGACTATGGCGTCTTTTGTTGTCAAGTGTATGATACAAGCTTGACAGCTTTCTTCACTCATTGTTCATTCTTTCTTTTCCTATATTCCTAAGCTGCAAGCCAGGTATGTTGTCTTCCCTGTTTGAGATAGTCAATAAGTCATTGGTTTGAGTTCCTGAGCAAAATGGATTCCAGCTGTCTACAGAGTGGCTTCTCGTACCAGGGTGTTTCATTATAAATGCCGGTTACAGTGGTGTGGCAAACCACTGCCGTCAAGTTGACTAGACTAAAACAGAAAGGCAAAGGTAGAGGTAATATTTCCACAGACAGAGGGGACTCATGAACAGATAGAAAAATTTAATTGAGTCTAGTATGCCAGAGGAAGTAGTATTCATAATGAGCCATGAAAAGAGAAAGAAAATGGAAGGTACCTGCACAGCGTCATCCTCGGCAGGGAGACTTCAAAGCAGATAATAGCACAGAGATTTTCAGACTGAGTGACTGGAGGTGACTGTGCAAAGTGTAGCAAAAGACACATGCTTTTTTTGAACTCAGTTTCTAATTCTGGTCTCCTGTTTTCTTCTCTGGTGCCCTTAGCAAGTCCTTGCTCTACAAGATAACACATTCTTGTACGTTGGTTCTGCTCTCTAAAGTATTCCATCCAACAGATGGCCCCTTGAGAGGTTATCTAAATGTTTTAAAGTAATCTAAGAACTGTCAGTATACTTTCTATTTCTCTTTATGTCATTAATTCTTTGAGGATTGCATACCATTTGATGATGCTCAACCTCCGACTCCTCCAAGACCCATTCCCTACACACCCATTCTTGTGTATTCATTTTTGGGTTTTTTTTGTTTTTTGGGGGGGTTGTTTGTTTTTTTGTTTGTTTGTTTGTTTGTTTTCTAGACCAGGTTTCTCTGTAGCTTTAGAGCCTGTCCTGGAACTAGCTCTTGTAGACCAGGATGGCCCCGAACTCACAGAGATCTGCCTGCCTCTGCCTCCTGAGTGCTGGGAGGCAGAGCCACTGCTGCCCAGTTTTGTTTTTTAAAGCCCATCCAGTTCAATTTGCTCTTTCCCTCATTTTTCAGCCACCGCTTGCCAATAGCTCCTTAGCCACAGAAGGGACCTCATACCCATCTTCTTCCTCCATGCTGGGATTGTGTCTGACTTCCCATTGTAATAAAAACCCACCTTTTCCTGAGGCTGCTAATTTGATTGAAGCATTTCATATAAAAACCTGTATCAGGAATAGAATTCTATTCTCAGTGGGATGTATCTACATCAAGAAGGAGAAACTCATTAAATCAAATGAAGAATTTTTTATTCATGGAAACATGTAAAAAGGGAGGGGAGCCAATTGAAAGTGAAAGATAAAGTTTAGAAAAAAGCTTCCTGGTTCTATTGGCAGGCCCTCAGGGTCTCTGCCTCTCTGCCTTCTTCGGGCCATTCAATACCACAGACAAATTACTTTTTCTTTACCTTCAGCTGTTAAGGGTTCAGTAAGTCAGTCTTCTCAGAAAACCGAACATTACTCAAAATTCAAACCCATTTACGAATGTGTTGGGCTTCCTATGTTCACTAGACAATGAAATATTTACAAGGCAGTAACGGTTAAGAAAACTAAGAAATGCATATATAGCATCGATAGCTATTTAAAATAATAGTATTTAAATATGCATGAGGTTTGAAAAACAGAATTCCTATTTTAAGTAAAGAGAAGTCAGTTTTCACCACTTAATTTAGTGTCGGCCTTCAACTCCAGGTTTTCTTTTTTTTTTCCTAATGTCTTAAAATAGCTTCATGAAAGCCTTGGGAAATGTTGGGATCCTTTACAAGATGAATCTCCACAGAGTCTCTGGTTACCTTTTCAAAACCTTCCGATACAATCCTGGATGACATTGCCATGAAGTCAAAATTAAACTAAATTCCTCCGCTTATCCTGCAGATCTGTGAGTCAAGACAAACAGGCAGGAGGGAAAGGGCCTGTCAAGTCTCCATTAAAAGCACACAAGGCTGAAGAGAAAAGTCACTTCCCTTTAGTCATCATTAACACACACACACACACACACACACACACACACACACACACACACACACACACACACACACACACACACACTGGGAGTTGGGGCAGGGAGAGATCCCTGCATTTACATTGTCAGCATTTTGTGGAAAGAAGGAACCTCAACTGACAAAATGCTTCCATCAGAATGCCCCGTAGGAAAGTCTGTGAGGCATTATCTTGATCAACAGTGATACGGAAGGGCAGAGCCTACTCGGGTAGTACCACCTCTTGGTAGCTGGTCCTGAGTGACATAAAGATATAGGATGAGCAAGCTGTAGAGGAGAAAGCCAGAAATGAGCAATCGCAACAGTCTCTGCTTAGTTCCTGCCTCCAGCTCCCTGCTTGATTTCTGTCCTGACTTCCATGAATGACAGACTGTAACCTTCAAGGTGAAAGGAACCCTTTCTTCATCAAGCTGCTTTTGCCTGTGGTTTTTATCACAGTTATAAGAGGCAAAGCAGGACAACTTCTCATTTATAAAAGTTGAAAAAGGAGCAACATTATTCAAGTCGTGTTGAAATTTTGAAAGTTAATTATTGTCTGGCTCAAACCTTAGTTCTTCTTTAGGTACTGCCCCTTACTCTCATAAAAAAAATGAATATGCTTACTTGAGACCCAGAAGAGTTTATTAAGTTCATAAACCATCCACCTCAAAACAACCATCCAAGTCCAATATTTCAACAGCATAAATACAGCTGACCACTATGTATGGGTACTGCTTAGCCGATTAGTAATGGGCTATGTTTGTTTTAAGATATTAGTTCAACTTATCAAACAGCATTTGATATGAATTCAAGAGATCAAATACATGTTTCTATCATGTAAAAGAGGTCTTGTGGGGCTTCCTTCAGCTAATCCCGTCAGAATGGACTCCACTCAGTCAGGAGAAGAATTTTCCAATAGTTGAGCCATTGCCACTCACAAAAATGTAGAGTGTACTTCCTCTTTCCCCATCCTCGTGATTTCTGTGACCAGATCTGAGGCTTTTAAAATAAAAGCTCCCCCACGTGTTTTATTTGTATCAGATCAACTTCCATTTCAAAAGCACCAGAAAAGCCCTGGGAGCCGCAATGATTAACGACCTGTTCTAGGGTTTAAGCTGCTTTCTAAACTGTGATACCTTCCAGAACACAAAAGAAAGGCTGAAGTAGGTCAGGAGCTTAGACTGCCCAAGGGCCTACCTCATGCCAGTGGCAGGCAGAGGGTGAGAAATTAAATTAGTTCCACAAACTTCAATGGATGGTGATTCACTGGCTTAATACTGGATGGGAAGGGTAAGAACACACAGCCGTGATAAAGCCTCAACGCTCTGCTCTTTCAGAATTCTGTAATGTCGAATCTGTATTAAATCAGGTGGCGACTTGGCCTGAAAACATGCTGTGCATTCTGATAAGTGACTGATACTGAGTTAGAGAGAGAGAGGTCCCTGAGTGTCATGGAGGCTAGCCTCAACTAAACTTTAACTTGGGAGCTAGGGTGCAGAGTATTTATTCATGGTCACACAAGACTTAGGCTGAGTTGGTGGCTCTGTGTTCTTGTCTTGGGATTTGAAAGAATGAAGTTCGTGGGCCCCACAGGGGAGAGCTGAGAAAGAAGTTTTGTTTCAGGATTATAGATGAAAGATGAAAATATATATAGAGAGAGATGGCCGAGCTTTTTCAGAGAAGTGAGTCCTGGGATGCAGGTGGAGTTGAGCTGATGGTGAGGGGCTTTTCCTAAGACTTACGGCAGGAACAGCTGTGAGGCGGGAGAAAGTGAGTTGGTCAGTCTTTTCAAGCCATCCATGTGGTGTCCAGGTGTTTTGGTTTCTGTCACATCTTCACACACACACACACACACACACTTGGGCTGTGATGCTCATCTCGGTGGTGTGAAAGGAGAGGAAATACTCGTCAAGCCAGAGCAAGAACCCGAGCCCCTTCAGGAAATCTCAGCCTATAGTTAGAGCCAAACTAAGGACATTTCTGACAAGAATCACGTTCCCTGTCCCTAAATGGCTGCTGTAGGAAGTCTTACAGTCAGTGGTTACCCACCCACTGGGGCGTGGCTTCTTATACTATATATACCCATGTAGAGCCTACGTCTGGCCTCTTTTCTGGCCGCCGGATTCGGTTTCTGATCTTCATTCAAGCAGAGAATTCTGATTTGTGAGTCTACCCCTAAATAAATAACCATCAGTTCTGAGCTAGTGTGGGATTTCTTTTAAGCGTCCATCCATGAATGGCTGGACTACTTTCTATCTCCTGTTCTCATCAGTGTGGGTTCAAAGAGGGAGAACATATAAACTAGGCTAGAGGAAACTTAATTATGAGATCAGAGACCAAGATATCTTCCAGGATTGCCTTACCAGAGTCAGAATGTGCTGATGACAAATTGATATCAAATACTATGTCAGTAGATTTAATCTGAATCTACGAGGAGCTTACCAGTGAGGCAACACATGATCCTCTATGCTCTTAAACAGGACCTAGCGTCTCATTGGAAGGTTCATTCCAGAAGTCTACATAGTACTGTCAAGATGATTAAAAAGAAAGGGAGTGTTTGTAACTGGTAAAAAGAAAAGGGCATAGTTTCTTACAGAAGCCTAATTTTCCCATCAGAGGAACAATTCACAACCCCCTGTCCAGGGCATACTTCCTATCATCTGGTATCACATCTATGTACCCTCACCATCGCCATATCCAGCTTACTGCATCTTAAATACTGGCTCCTAAAGGATGCTTCCTTAACCTGAGGCAAAGTCACATAGCAGCATACTGTATACTATTCTACTGTTCCTTTAACTCTAATCTTTTCAGGACAGTTATGAGGTCTGTGTGGTCAGGCTGTGACTGTCTTCCCCTGCTACCTTAAAGGCTCTGTGAAATGAGAAATGCTCTAGGTTACTTCCTAAATCAATATGGAATTTTACTTTCAAAACCAGAATGGAATATTCTTTTCAGACAACAGAAGGAGACGGAAAATAAGAATGAGAACAAAAATGGTTTTGCACCGTTTACTTTTATTCTTCTTCTGTGTGTTTTTCTCTGCAAAGACGGAAGTGACAGAGATGGTTTTTCAGGGGCCCATCTGCTGCAAAATAGGAAATAAAAAAGCAAAACTTTACCTTCTCCTTTTTTCCATCCTCTCTCTCCCTGAGGCCTACTGAATACAAACTCGGGGTTCACTTTGTCTCAAGACTGCTCCCTGTGGTGATTTGTGTGAGTGAGTGGCGGGGGGGGGGGCTCCTGCGAATGAATGGAAGGTCCTGGCAGTGCTACCAGTCAGTCAGCCTGCACACTAAAAGCTCCGCCTCCTCTTGGATTTGTCTCTTGTGCTCCCTTTGAGATACAATGACTGTGCTCTGAGCATTTCTGACATGTAAGGCTTGAAGTCCTTCAGGCTGAGTCAGAGGTAACAAAAATCTGTAGAATATCCAGAATGACCCTAGTTTCCAAGTTAACAGCTGCATGGGGTCAGGTAAGAGTCCCCTACTTCTTTGCTGTTTTGAATGCAATTTTGTTTCTTAAAAACCAGGTACAATAGTACCACTGAGGGATGATGTTTATATGCCCATTCAAGTTCTAGACATCTTATTTCCATCTGAGGTACCAAACACATAGATAAATCTGATGGTCTGCTTCAAACCCATGAGCATTTTTATTGCTATAATAAAGGGCTGTTACAAATGTGATGCTTTGCACATAAAATCATTTGAACATCTTAGAAGCTGTATTTTTCCCAGAGGTGAGAATGGGCTATTATCCTGTGTAGAATGGGCTATTATCCTGTGTATCTTCAAACTTGAAAATCTTTCCTGGAAAGACATTCTCTTCTCAACTCACAAGGAAAAGAAACACTGTGTTTCACCATCATGACTTAGTCAAAATCATGATGGGGTTAACAATTGTCTCATCGATTATTTTAAGATTAGCTATGCTTAAAGAGTTATAAACGTGTATTTAATAGAGTGCACTAATGAACCTATGCTATTAACGATAAAGAGCAAGTGATAGATTGCTTAGTAAAGTGGAAGTAATTTTAAATGAATTGGGAAGAAAATCTTTCATTAGTTCAAGATTTATAACTTTTATTTTAAATATACATAACATTGAAAATATAAAATCTGCTTTAAAAGATTAACTCATTTTAGCATCTGTATTCATAAGAAGGAAAATGATGGCTTTAAGATAATGAAGATTTTGAATTACTGAGTGGATTGAAGTGCTGAGGGATTATTTGACAGTAATGCCAAGAAAATATTAATATTTTGATACAGCCTTTGATATCACAAATATGCTTCACAAAATTAATACTGAAAGTTTGTTCTATGTATAGAGTTCCAGTATAATGTGGATCAGAAAATTTAAGGGAATTATTTCAACAAGTTACATTCAAATGACTAAGGATTGATAAATTGAGTTTCATTAATGGGCAGCAGTCTCCCTAATGAGATACAGTGCTCCAAAGACTTTTTCCAGATCTTGGATGTTCAGCACAGGCTTCCAGGCTGTCTCACTGAAGGCAAACTGCTCCCCCACAAAAGGGTCTTCTCCAGTTGCAGCTCTTTTGGGTTAATGTATTCTTGGTGGAATTATCTCCCCCATTGATTGCTGCCCTGGGAATTTTAGTGTTCATACAAACTAACAAACGTCCACCAGACAAGCACCAGCAATGCCCAGCTGGCTCTTTGTCCCCCATGAGAAATTTTCTCAGTTAGAGCCTCGTAATTGTTTAGCGCAGCTGCTCCCATTTCCAGGGTGCCAGCTCATCTGAGCCAACTGTATGCACACAGCCGTGACTCATGAGGCTGAGAAAGCACACATCAGCGGTGGGTGGGGGACTTCAAGGACTCCATTTTAAAATTGCCTTCTTCTTTGTCTACGATTTAAGGGGAAAAATCACGGTGAAAGGTACTTATTTAAGCAGTATAAATATCCTATATGCTCATGAATTTCGGCTATAGGAGAGCATTGAAACCTTGCTGTTTTTGAAAGCACTCGTTGTATACATCTCAGCAGTACAATAACTACTATATTGTAAGAACTGTAGTTTCTTAAACACACACACACACACAGAGATACAGGATAAAGAATCAGCCTGATATTCAGACTGCAGAACAATCACAATCAGGTAGAGAATGGATACAGAAGCCCGAACAACTGACTTCATGCCTTGATAGCTGGCCTGAGGGTTTGCTATACAGTTTCCAAAAATATTCCAGAAATACTAGAAACACATCTTTGTAGGGGGGGAAAAAGATCATTTTTTTTGAGGTGATTTGATTTCATTAAGGCTTTATTGTCAATTAGAGATAGCAATCTCATCCAGGATACGTACATGGCATAATTAGACAGTGTCATCCTCCTGCACATACACAAAGCCGTCTCCAGGGACCTATAGTGTATATGATGGGATGGTAACTGACACATCAAGCACCTTTTGTTGAGAAAGGAATTAGCCTCAGTCTTAATGTCTGGAACAATAAGTACATGCTACCTTACATTGTTGTGGGTCAGGAACTAGGGACAGATGTCCTTGGGTGCCTGTGGCTCACTCCAGTTCTGTTGCAAGGCTGAAAATGTGTCTGTGCACTATTAAAATGCCTATTGGTCATGACTACAGGCATCTCAAGGATGAACTAGGCAACGATCTGTGTCCATGAGCACATCTAGGAATATAGGACTCAGAAATATTCTTTCTAAGCTGTTCTTGAGATTTCCACCAGGACTCCATCTTACCACTTTTCTTTTCCTCTGGAGGCAAAGATGGAGTAAGTGAGTGCACGTGGTGCAAAGACACTGTCTGTTAGCCCTAGTATCAGAAGTAACTGACATCCATACATTTTACCACATTCTATCACTAGGGTCACATCTATAAATGCAGCCTACATTCTCGAGGACACGATCGCAAAAGGCTTGAGTATTAAGAAGCAGAAATCATTGGGGACCACCTGAGAGACTGCCTACCATATGGAGGGATCATCTTAGTTTAAGGGGCTAGCATTTCTCCCCAGAAATATGAAACTCTCACACCAAGTTATTTTCAGGATCACTAATTTTGATACATTTCAATAACACTACCTTTATTCTGATAAAGTGGTCCTTAGCAACTGATATGTAACAATGAACTGTCTACCAAAAAATGTGTTTTTATCATTATGGCATATGATACCATTTACATACACTATACAGGTATAATACTAAATGGTCTTCAACTTTTTAACATCTCTCTCTCTCTCTCTCTCTCTCTCTCTCTGTGTGTGTGTGTGTGTGTGTGTGTGTGTGTGTGTGTGTGTGTGTGAATGATTGAACATGGGGGCAAACGGATAGACAGAGCAAGCTTGTGGAAGTTAAGAGGAAGATGTGGAAGTTCCATAGGAAGTTAACCTGTGGCATTTGGGTCTCTCCTCCCTTTGTGTGGTTTAAAGGGCTCAAACTCAGATGAATGTCAGGCTTGGATGGCCAGCTTCCTTGCTTGTTGAGCCTTCTTGCTGGTCCTAAACGGTCTTTAGCATCTTGGGCTTTCAAGCCATGCAATGTAAGTCCTAACCATGGTTCTGCCATTCATTTCATGACCCTGGAATGTTTATTCAACACATGGACATTCAGCTTCTTCACTGAAAACTAAAACTTGATAGAATTGATGTAGAAATTGAGAAAAAAGTATTGCTGGGTATAGCTCTTTACAACACAGTGCCTAGCTCTTACAAAGAATCTGTAGCACTGTTACTATAAGTTTCTCAATTCTGTCTGGAATTACTTCATAGGAAAATTTATAACAACACAAACTAATATTCTGAGTTTATTTTTTAACTAACTCTGATGTTATTTTTTCTAGAAAGCTTTCTCCTTAAACTCCTTTATTACTGGTGTTTTCATAATGCCTGTAAAGTGTTTTGATTAAATCCTACATCATTTGTTTCCTTCCAAGTCCTCCCCTTCATATCTACACTGTACATCAAGAATTCTTAAAAAAAAAGGAGAAAAATTCTCACAAATCCATTTAATGCTGCTTCTATGTACATAGGTGTAAAACCATCTGAAAGGACAAGTATAGCCTCTCAGAGGCTACACAGGACTCTCCTCCTGTTATCAAGAGCTTCCCAGAGAATGGTGGGACTTCATCTAGAATGTTTTCTTGATCTTATGCAGATATTGTGTGTGCAGTCCAAGTCACAGTGAGCTCGTGTGTGCAATGACCTGTGATGTCCCATAATTACTATTTCACTGTAGATGTCTATTCCCTGTGGCTCTAACAGTGATTTTCCCATTCCCCTCCTGCAATGATCTCTGAACCTTGGAAGGAGGAATGTCAAATAGATTTAGAGCTGGGAACTCTACAGTCTCTTATTCTGTGCATGTTGGTCAGCTGTACGTCTCTATATCAATTTCCAAAGAAGCTTCTCTAATGACGACTGAGATGTTTCAATCTATGGGCATAATGAGAAGACTTTAGATGTCAGTTTATTACTATGTCTGTACCAGAATGAAGGTACTCAATTCTCCCATAGGTCATATGACCTAAATAGCTATGGAATTTTCACCCAGTTAGCTACTTAAATTACATCTTGTGGAATAGGCTTTAGGTGGAATCAAATGAGTGGGTACTCACAACATTCATGCCACAATTACAACAGTATCTTTTTCTGAAACTGTTATTGAAGAACTCCAATGTATCCTTAATTCAAGGAATCATTTTCCTTTAAGAAGGTTCTACACACCCACGGTTCTGGACCAGGGGACTTTTCTCAGTCTTCCCCAGTCACTGAGACTAATTCTATCATGGTAACAAGCACATTTATTTTCTGTTTCTTAACTTACTTCAAATGCTCTTTAATTACAGTGTAGGCCTTGCTAAAACATGAGTGCTTTGAAATTCAAAATGAATGTTTTATTTCTGTAGTCATGGAATCTCTCTGAGTGATAGCATGGAATAGTTTTCAATAACTATGAGTTGAACAGTTTAATGAATGACTGATTTGAGACATATAGATACAGACTTTCTTCTCTACTTGATTTTACCTCTCAAGAGGTAGAATCCACTGGAAACCAAGAATCTTGATTCCTTAAGCATTTTTCTTCTATTTGTTTGGAAAGTCAGCTGCTTGAACAAGAGTTGTTTAGATCAGAGACCATGCACTTTATACTAGTAGTTCTTAAGATACAATTTAGATGAAAATCAGTATTTTACTGACTTCCTGTTGTGTTTTGAAGTCTATAACTTCGTAATAACCACATCATTTCACAAACCTATCTAATGCTCGCAGTCTTTCTCACAAAGCTGTTTCCAAGGTTTCTTTTTTCTGCCTGTTCTCTAACATTTCCACACAAAAATATGTATGTCTGGCCATTCAAGTATACATATAAATTCATCTATAGTCAACCCCAAAATATAATAACACATCAGAGTAAGTATATTGATTTGTTACTGTCACTTGCTAAAATTCATATTTCCATGCATATTTTATATTTTGAAGGCAAAGAATATGAAGCCTTTGGAAAAGCTTTTGAACCTGTATTTGCACATTAAAAGTACTTGAGAATGATGACCCTTGATACTGAACGTTCTAGGTTAAAAAAAACTCTAAGAAATAAATCTCTCCTGTTTATAAGTCGTCTCTTAGCAACCGCAAAAGACTAAAACTTGTGCATATGTGTCCATTTTCTGCTGTTGAGCTTGCAGGTTAGATTGCCATGAATTCAGTCAACATTGCTTTCACCATCTTTAGTTTAAAAAAATCACCCTCAACGTCTCAGTGGCATGATAATTTCTGCTCACATCCCCAACAACTCACAGTATGCTCTCTTCTCCAGGTCTACTTTGGAATACTTTAGGTTGAACCTTTTTTACTTCCAATATCTCATAAATTTCCAGAACAAAACTTTCCACTGCCCTGGTGGAAAAAAAGCAAAATTCATCCTGAAGACAAATAGAATTATTTGGAAATATCGTATGATAATAATAAGCCTCACCCCACCAGGAGGATGTAAACAGAGACCCATAGACTGATGTGTTTTTCCATTTAGTATCAATGCTTTCTCCTTTAACATCCTTTATTCCTGTATTTAACTGACATTTGGTGTGTTTGAACTACTGCTTCTCATTTCAGAACACATTGTTTAAAGTATCAATATTGAGCTAACTTGATATTCCTTTGCTCGAAAAATTTGAACAACCAAAAAACAATGAAGTACAGTTTGTGTTAGCCAGTTAATCCTGGGTATGAAGTCTGTTCTAGAATGTGTTTAATAGACCCAGGATCACTCCATTGACTAAACTTAATTGTTTTTCTCTCCCAGAATCTACCGTTTCTGACTAGCTTCCCGCCTATGGGCAGGACTTCCTTCTACTGTGCTGGGATATTTGTCTAGCATCAGTTTAGGCCGGTCTTGTGCATACTGTCATAGCCTCTGTGAGTTTATATGTGCATGTGGACTGCTGTATCTGGAAAATGCTGTTTCTTTGAAGTCATCTGCCACCTCTGGTCCTCACAGTCTTTCCATTCCCCAGCCACACAGATCCCTGCACATTGAGAGAAGGGATATAATATATATTCATATTAAAGATCTCTTATTTGCTACACATTGACCAGTTGTGGGTTTGAGTGCTAATTACCACCTACTGCACGAAGAAGCTAATATAATGAGGGTTTAGTGATGCACTAATCTATAGGAATAGCAACATACTATTAGAAATCATTTATTGGTGTGTTCATTTACCATAATAAGAGTAGTAGATTTTCCTGTAGGGAAAGAGTAGTAGGTTTTCCCATGCTTACCTAGATTCAGGTTCCTGGCTTCACTGATAATGTCAAATACAAGTTACATCTCATGAATCAAGTCTCACATCTAACCAAAAGGTGCTTAATTATTCTTGTAACATGCACAAATGTGCAAACTGTGGCACAACACAATTGCATCAGTGGGCATATCTTACAAACATGTTGTTTTGTAGATGGGTGTATTAATGATTACCTCCTCTGGTAGCATGTATAGTACCTTCAAGCACTGTGAACAGTATCCAGCCAGGACATAGCTTCCAGTTGAGTACCATGTAGCTTTCTCCATGTCCCATGATAATAAGATTGTGATACTTTCAATAATAGAGTCTCACCATCAGGTTGTGGAGGGTAACCAATACTATTAGCCACAACCTATAATGTTTGAAGGAGTCTATAGGATCACATTGACTAGCAACTCAAAATTTTACTTGAGCATGAAATCCAGAAGTTTGGGAAAACAGTTTTAGATGCCAGTGTAGAATGGAGTCTCTTAAATACTTTCATGTGAAAAGCCTAATATAATTTATCAAAGAGACTGAATTAGAAAGAACTATTAAATATATGAAATACACTAAAGGATATCATCCTCTATTTGACATTTGAATGTATTAAGGAGGAGAGGGCTGTGTTTTTGGTGCCCGGTGAGCTTATGTTTGAAATAATTACACAGAAACTGTATTTATTGAAATACTACCTGGTCCATTATCTCCAGTCCCTTATTGGCTAACTCTCACATATTATTTTAACCCATCTCCATTAATGTGTATTCCCACTTGAGTTGTGGCTTACCGGTATGAGTCCAGTGTCCATCTTGGGCCAGAGAAGCATGGCGTTTGTTACATTGTTTTTTTTTTTTTTTTAGTCTTTTGTCTACGCCGAACACCTATCAAAAGGCCAACACAGTCTCTTTATTTAACCAATGAAAGCAAAACACAAAGAGAAGACCCTCCTACACCATTTGAAATTTGAAAGATTCCAAAAGAAATATTCCATGTATTTTACTATTCATGCATGTTCAGTACAAAATTAAAATGATAATTTCAAATACAAAGGTGTGTTTGAAAAAATCTAGAATATTTTATATACTGGTAAGACACAAAAGTTACAGTGAAGAAATCAAGAAAAGCAATGCACATACAGAATTGTATTTTACACACTTAATGAGTTGGCTGTTACTGAGAAAATTGTGCTTCCCACGAGGAGGCACACAGTGGCTTGATTTGCGTTTGTTCCTTGGATGGATGATGTTCTGGTGTTTTTAGTTAGGTGTTTTCACATTCATGATTCCACCTAGGAGAAAGAGGAAATCTTAAAAGTTTTCTTTTTGCAAAAATATCAAAGCTAAATTTTTACTGATGAGACGTAAGGTATAATATCAGTCAAAATGAAATTTGTGACTATTTTGAATCAAGAAATATGACCTCCTATGAAGTTATTCCTGAGAAGTGATGTGAAAAACTGAATGCTAATGACTATTCATACAAAGTTCCTGCTTCTTTACCAGGTCTTCTAATTAAGCTAAAATACCATCTTATTTCTCTTCATTTATATTAGATTATGCATATACTGATTGGTTGAAAGTTACTGCAGAACTCAAAGGTGATTTTTTAATGAATTATATCTGAATTCTTCTGTTTTATTTGAAAAGAAATGTTTTTAAAGGACTATGTTTGACAGCATTATCTCATTGCTGTCCCCAGATAACTTTTGGGTATAACTATCTCTAGATTATAATAGAATTGGTCTCATATTTAATTCACAGAATCAACAAGGATTTTAGTAGAATACTCAATATTTTCCCTCTCTTGGCAGATCAGTGTCTTAGTTAGGGTTTCTATTCCTGTGACAAGACAAATTGACATGGCAAGTCTTATAAAGGAAAACGATTAATTGGGGCTCGCTTATGGTTTCAGAGGTTTAGTCCATTATCATGATAGCAGGAAGAAAGACAGCATGCAGGCAGACATGGTGCTGGGGAGGTAACTGAGAGTTCTACACCTGGATCCACTGGTAGCAGGAAGTAACAGTGACCCACTGGCCAGGCTTCAGCTTCTGAGGCCTCAGAGCCCAGGCCTTAGTGACGTGGCAGACCTCCTCTAACAAAGCCACACCTACTCCATAAAGATCACACCTATGAATAGTGCCACTCTCTATAGGCCTAAAGGGGCCATTTCTAATAAACTACCTCAATCAGAAAATCTATAGTTATGAGTAAAATATTTCTATAGTTTTCTCTTATTGTGCAGTGTTATTCCATGTCTTAAGTTTATCTATTTAATCATTTCCTTTTAATGTTACTTAGTTTTTGTTAGCTTTTACTTGTGTGCTACTTCTGTGATCAAGTCTCCCTCTTATATTTAAGGAGTATTTTGAATCCTAGAAAGACATTTTTCAAAGAATCTTTTAAACTTAAAATAGTAAAACATAATTTCTTGCATAATGAAACCTACTGAGCCTTCCATGTACTGGAACATTTGGATCACAGGTTTGTCACCCTGTAGAAAATATTATTGAGTATTTATTGCATGGCTTACAATGGATGTAGAGTGGATTCAAATATAAAAAATTGAGTACCATGGTTAAGGCTTTAAGGTATTTTAAAATCTAGAAAATAACTCTATAACCTAATTGATATTTTTCTTCTATACCAGTTTTATCTCTGCAAATCCGTTTGTTATGGAAGAGAGCAGGAGAAAGGGAGGGACAGAGGAAAAAGGGGAGAGGGAAAGAAAGGAGGAATACAAGACAAAAATAGAAAGGTTAGCATCGAGTTCTCTGAAAGTCATCTATATTTACTTCTTCTGCTCACATTAGTTGGGCTACTGATGCACTGACTGTCATTTGGAATTCTTGTTCTTCTGGGTCCACAGTAAGTTTCTCCAAAAGAACAAAGCTGGAAGGCAAGTGAGAGACTTCCAGGAACCTGTTAAGAATAAAAATGACTTGAGTAAATCCTTGTAGTTAGAATAAGGTATCATAGACTCTTAGCTAACTTCTAGTCATCATATGCGGTCCAACCAATACTCATTAACTACCCATCAGATAGAAGTCTCCCTGTTGCCAAAGCTGCTCTGTAATAGAATTTGTTCATTTCTCATTTGAAGATTTAGCTGGAAGGAAAGGCTACCCTATATTTATAGAAAACAGTATGATGCCTTGATATGCATCTCCATTACAGGATAATAAAATGACTAATTAACACATTCATATCAAACCAAATCTCAGCTCACATCTGATAGTTAGCAGAACTTTTGCTCTTGGGAATTTTCAAAAACCTTTTGTCAATGTAGCAATCATCTATACCTCAGGAAGATGCCACCCTTGATTTCATTGTGACCTTGAGAACATTTTCTACTAGTAGTACTATTACTTTTGTTGTTATTCTTTAATAATTTAATACAGTATACTTTATCATATTTTCCCTGCTCCCCAATTTCACCCAGATCCTCTACCCTTCCCTCCCCACACCAATCTATTTTCTTTCTTACTATTAAAAGATAAGGGAAGGAAAGTAAAAAGCCATTAAAAACATGGACTCTGTTTAGTGTTGGTCAGCCATATTTCTGAGCATGGGGCCTCCCTTGTGTGTGGTCGGCGTGCTCAGTGTCACGCCTTTGAAGGAAGCTGACTTCACTCTCACAATATCTACCAACTGCAAATAGCTTCTTAGTTAGGAGTGGGACTTTGTGCCTACCTCTCCTCCTCCATTGTGGGACTTTGTCTGGCTTGAGCTTGTCCAGGTCTTATGCAGCCTGTTACAGTGTATGTGGGTTCCCATGGCATTGGCCTTGTGTATATAGAATACAGTTTCCTTAAAATCACATGCCACCTCTGGCTCTCACAATCTTCCTGTTCCTTCCTCCTTGTAGACCTCTGAGGCTACAGGAGATAACTGTGATATTAACATCTCACTCAGAGTCAGCACTCCAAAGTCTCTCGCTCTCTGCACATTGTCTGTTGCCATGGTATAGGTCTCTGTGTAAATTACCACCTGTTGCAAGAAGAAACTTCCCTGGCAAGGGTTGAGTGATGCACTGATCTGGGGTCCCTTCTGGTGTCTCTAAACATGTTTTATCTTCTTTTTTTTATTTTATTTTTCCATACATTGTTTTGTTTTATTTTTTCCATTCAAAAACATAATTAAAGAAATAAAATTTTTACCTTTCTTCCCCTTCTCCCGGTCCCCTCCCACTACCTCCCCACCCCTCCTCCCTCCCCCTTCTTCTTTGAAAGAGGGCATGGTGCCCTGCCCTGTTGGAAGTCCAAGGCCCACCCCCATCCCTCCCGGCCTA
>PVIU01015226.1:0-48910 GCA_004026605.1 Ondatra zibethicus
CACTCTGTATGCCACTCCATCTATGTCACTCCGCCTGCAGAGGAAAAGCAAGGTAAGGAACACTTGGGATGCACTTAACCTGGGAATACAAATTCACCGAAAGATACAGTTGTAAGATTGTAGAGTACTTTCCCTTTTTTTCATTATTTATTTATTTATTTGGTTTTTCAAGACAGGATTTCTCCATGTAACAGCCCTGGCTGTCCTGGAACTCATTTTGTAGACCAGGCTGGCCTCAGACTCACAGAGATCCGGCTGCCTCTGCCTCTCAAGTGCTGGAGGATTAAAGGCGTGAGCCACCACCGCACAGAGAGTACTTTCCTTCTTTTGCACTTCTATCATCATGTCAGTGGTTCTGGTACCATAGTAGAGGATAGCTAGGAGATTTGTTTAAAAAGAAAGAGAGAGAAGGCATATGGACATTCACAGAGGAAGAATTCTTAGAGAGTTCCAATGTCAGTATGAGATACCAAGCCAAACAACAAAAATGAACTGCGAGAATTTGAAGGCCTTGGCATTTACCCTCACAGCCAACATTAGACACAGTCTAAGCCTGGAGTCCAACCCTTTATTTATATAAATTTTCTGCTAAAATGCCCTTACCACTACTTCTACTACCTGGTACGCCTTCAACAGAGATATACATCTAAATGCTTGATGGCAAAAGGGAAATATAAACGTGATATCCTGAAGGCACTCAGTTCACCTGTAGGCAAGAGAAGCCAGTCAGTACAGGCTTAAGATAGAGACATTCAGAAAGGCTTATTGCATTCAGGAATGCACAGACTCAATTTGTGAAGTGATCTTTTCCTCAGATAGAGAAAACAGGTCCATTACTGAGGCAGTACATACATATTCATACAGGGAAGATATCACTAAGAGACAGGCACATGCCTGTGCATGCTCAGTCCCAGGCCATAGTCACGTTGTCAAAAGAAGAGATGGGTGGCATATACATTTCTGGACAAGAATTTAGCATAATCATCAGTAAAGCTTTATTCAGGCCAATGAATCTAGAAATCCTGGAAAGGCACAAACATATCATATGTGTTTCTGAGAATTCACTCATGAAAACCAGTAAGAACTTAGTTACCCAAAGAGTACTAGCAATCAATGTGATCTAATTGACATTTATAGAATATACCTCCCCAAACTGCAAAAATATGTATAAAATGTTGTTGTAAGAGGGGCCATGTCAATTTGTTGTTAAGAGGGCCACTTGTTTGTTCCTGGCTGCCCAGACCCCTGAGGTAATCACACAGAAACTGTATTAATTAAATTACTGCTTGGTTCATTAGCTCTAGGTTTTTATTGGTTAACTCCCATTTCTATTAACCTGTGTATCACCACGAGGCTGTGGCTTACCAGGTAAAGTTCCGGTGGGGCTACATGGCTTCTCTATGACTTGCCTCCTTTCTTCCAGCATTCAGTTTAGTTTTCCCCACCTACCTAAGTTTTGCCGTATCAACAGGCCAAGGCAGTTTCTTTATTCACCAATGGTATTCACAGCATACAGAGGGGAATCCCACATCAAAATGTTCATCAAAATAAATTCTAGTGAGAGAGCATGATCAGAATTTATTATGACTTTGGAGTACTTAAAATGGGTACAGGAATTAGCCTTGAAGATAACAACAAAAAGATAACTGGAAAATCCTCAAACATTTTATAAGTACATTTTCAAGGAACACACAGACCGAGGAAGGCCTAAATGAAATCTTAAAATTATTTTGAACTAAATGAAAATAAACATTTTATTGCAAATTTGTAAGGTCCAGACAAAGCAGTGTGTTGGGGGATGGGAGGAGTGGGTAACTACTGAGTTTTCATGGGCTTTACTCAGGAATAGGAATTCAGCGGAAGGTGGGCTGACTGGAGCCTTCAGCTCTGGCTTATATGTCTCTCACCCCTTCTCTGGGACAGTTGCTGGTCCAGGCACTATTTTCATGGTGATAGCCGAGGGGGTAAAAAGGAACTCCACCACAGAGTCTCAAGTTCTGCTTATATTCCATTGGCCCAGCATGCCTTAAGGCCCAAGCCAGAATTAAGAGTAAGGTATCTTCCATACATTGAAGAGGAGATAACAGTGAATCTTTTAAAATAATAACTTACCCCAATAAAATGATATACAATTTTATGTCCTAAACCTAACTTCTTGGCGCAAAAACTGGCACCTGGCAAATGTACCATTGCTTTGAGCCTTCTATTGTTAGTCTCTGGAAGTAAAGCAGCCATTAGAGTTCTTGTTGGGAAAACAAACAATGAATACAGAACCCAAACAAGTACTTAATGTTGGTGGCAATATATGAATATTTGTGATACACTCTCCAGGAAAAACACTCACCTCTCATATATACTACAACTGAATATACATCTATATCTGAAACAGATATAGATAGGTAGATAGAGAGATAGATAGATAGATAGATAGATAGATAGATAGATAGATAGATAGATAGAGATAGAGAGATAGAGAGAGAGATAGAGAGATAGATAGATCAATAGATATATAGAGATAGATCAATAGATAGATAGAGACAGATAGATGATAGATAGATAGATAGATAGATAGATCAATAGATAGATAGATATGCCAGCAAGGTGGCTCAGTGGGTGGAAGTGCTTGCTGCTGAGTCTGACAACTTGGGACCCACATGGTGGGAGGAGAAAACCAACTTCTATAACTTGTCCTTTGACTTCTACATGCACTCTAGTGTACATATGGCTCCCTGCCCCATGTAAAATAAATAAACACAATAAATAAATATCAAAATTATTGAAGCTGTGAAGATGGCTCAGTCAGTAAGTACTTGCCACAAAATACTTGAAAAATATTTTAAAAATTTGGTGAAGTAGTATTTTTAGGATGGTAGAGAGAAGCTGTTGTCAGTACACTATGTGTGTGTGTGTGTGTGTGTGTAAGTGGGTTGGTTGGTGTGTCAGTGTCACAGGATGCATGTGGAGGTCACAGAGCAAGTCTGTGAAGTCAGTTTCCTCTTTCAACCTTTATGTGAGTTTGAGGAGTTACACTAAGGTTGGGATTGCACAGAAAGCGCCTTTACCTTCAGAGCTGTCTTGCTGTCTCCTTGAAAGACTGAAACGATAAATCTCTAACTCTCATGTCTTATGATAGAATTCTATTGAAAGGTAAAGTAAGATTGAACAAGTGTGTAGGATGATTAAGGAAGGTGGAAAACAAAGATTTGTAAAGCATGAAAAGAAGTAGCAACAGCAGGATATTTCAGCAGATTTTTCCCTGTCACTATTCAAAAGACATTCCAATTTTGAATCTAAGTCTGTAAAATAGCTGGTCCTAATATGCCCTATGCTACAGTTACTAGCTCTTTTATAAACAGGAAATGTACAAGTAAATGCAAGAAGAAAATTGAGAATGGCCAGTGATTTACTTTATTTGTTGAACTGTTCTATTCCCTTACTAGCATTGTGAATATCATCCAGGTTCTAGTATCACGTTTATATTGATTTCCACGCTATGCCCATCAAGTGTGATTGGACCTTTTCTGTGATGCACATGGCTCTCAGCTCCTAATTGCTGAGTTACCAGTGGAAGGAGTGCTGATTTCTCATCCCTGGGTATGCAGCATTTCCTCAGAATGATTCACCTAATCTCTAGCCACCTTTCTAAGCATGCTTTGGAAGGTGTGAAGCCTTCAGGAACCCTGTATTTTGAGGAAAGTCTAAAGTACTCAATAAGTTTGTGGTCATCTGGACCAAACCTAGCAATGACATTGTAACTTCTGGGCAGTATTGATGGATGTTAACAAGTAGTGTTAAGTGGAATGGTTAATGGGGCATTCTTCCTTACCATTGTATCTAAATTTGCATCATAGGTGTCTAACAAAACTGGTCCAGGAGCTAGTTAAGATAATGAGCACATGGTTAATGCATTAGGAATTACAGTTGCAATAATTATTAACATTCTCATGTCTGATCACCACCAGATATAGGACAACCTTGTCCAAATATAATTTCCTTCTCTTCCTATAATTTATAGTTTGGAATTCAGCTTTGGTAATTAATATATTCATCAACCAACTATGTACTAACTTCATTAACTTTCTATGTTAAACACCCAACTAGAGACAGCAGGATATCCAGACACCAGTAAGGGTCATTTTTAAACAATATTAGAATCTTATTAAAGAAAATCAATGTATTTTTTAGGGGTTCATGGAAATTAAACACTTGACCACCTACATCCAAAGAAAGTGTTCTTCCATTGAGTTATTCCACAGTCCACAAAACAGCTTTAAAGCCAGCACTGATATGAACAATAGCTGATGAATTATTGATTATCTTTCATTTGTCAGGTCATGTCCTGACTTTTTTTTTTGTACTTTAGCCCTCACAACTCTTTCATTGCTGTTGTTTTTGGAAATCTCGCCTTCTATGTGAGACATACTCCCCAGTTGTATTAAGCCTGTATAGCGAGCATAGCTAGCTAAGAATCCACAATTATTGTCAGTGTGTCATGCAAGTTCTCTAATCCAAATTCCTATAAGTAATAGATTTATTCTAAGATGGAACAAAAAACATATAAATCTGTAAAATCAAGAGTTTTAAGTGAGCTAGTTTTGGAAGTGAAACTTAACTACATTGAGATTTCAACATATAAAGACAGGTTTGTTCACAAGAAGAAAAGGAAGAACCAAAAATATGGATGCCAATAAATAAGCTTGTAGAGAAATATTATTGCTATTATGATTAAGAAGTCTAGTGTTTTTTAGTATATGATTTGTTTTGCTTAATATGTTTTTGCTTGTTTGTTTGTTTCCTTATTTCTTTTCTAAAGAGAGGAGGGAAACCATGATCAGAATATAATGTGTGTGTATGTATGTATGTGTATATATATATGTATATATATATATATATTTAATTGAAAAAGCGAAAGCTGAACCATCACAGGCAATCTGCAGAATACCAGCTCTGAAGATGTTCCCTGAGTGGTAATAGAGGTTAAAGATACAAGTGGGGAAAGAAAGCTCCTGCAACACAGGGAATACAGACTACACCTAGGGACTACAAGGTTGCCAAAGGCACACGTGGAGAATTTCTGAGTATCGTGTAGAGGAGACGTAAGTATGGCGAACCATACAGGAAAGTGGTAGAATTCAAGGAGTTTACCAACTGATCAGGTAACATGAGGGAAGAAAGAATTCAGTAAAGAGGACAAGAAGGACACAAGAGGCAGAACTACATGCAAAGCAAATGTACATTGTTGGTGCATGAAAGATATAGAAGCATAAAAGAAGCCAATTTAAAACCCCTTAAGTTGTTCTATTTCAAGAATGAAACAAATTCATTGACGTTGTTTCTCAGCTTAGTGTCTGCATGGTTCCTGAGTAGTGAATCAAGATGATAAATTATGGTTCTGTTTTCATTATATAGAATAGAATAAGTACAAATTTCTCTCAGGTCAGTTTATATTCACGAGCCAGTTTATTCACCAGATAGCTATCATAGAGGGCTTGTACACACTACGCACCAAGTGGAGCATAGAGAACACAGGTGTGAAAGAGAAATGGTCACTTCTTTCTAGAGCATCAAGCATGCAAAGAAGTGCCAAGTTTTATGATGATGAAGGTATGGTATGGTATATCTCAGGAACTAAGAAAATAACTAGAGCTTTCAAGAAAAAGGAATATTGAAGATGTAGTTGTTGTTTTTTGTGAAAGTGGACCAGGCCAGTCAGGAGGCAGGAATGCCAGAAGGTGCAGCTAAAGTGGTATGAAAATACGCTGAACTTAAATATCCTAGAAATAGAAAGTATGTAACACCCGTGCTTCAATTCTGAGATTCTCTTTCTGTGCTAGCTCGTTTTATGTAAACTTGACACAAGCCAGAGTCATTTGGGAAGAGGGAGCATCAATTGATAAAATGCCCCCACCAGCTTGACTGGTGGGCAAGACTGTACAATATTTTCTTGATTGGTGATTGATGTAGGAGGACCTACCTAGCTGTGGGAGGTGCCACCCTTGGGCTGGTGGTTCTGGATGCTAGAAGAATGCAAGCCCAGCAAGCCATGAGGAGCAAGTCAGTAAGCAGAATTCCTCTCCTCCATGTTCCTGCCCTGACTTCCCTGGATACTGAGTTACAAAACATAGGATGGCATAAACCCTTTCTATCCCTAGTCGCTTTTGGCTATGGAGTTGTTTTTTTTTTTAATCACAGCAATAGATACCTTAATGAAGACACCTTCTAACATTAAATGTGTCTATTTTCCCTCGTTAGACAAAGGAGGCTGTTTTTCATGAATATGGTCTAGGCCATATCTAACAAGACAGTTATGTGTCAGTCCACAAAGATCGTTTTTTTCTAGTTTCTGAATTCTTACAAAGTTTCTTGAAGAGCTATGTCTCACAATCTGGAATCTAAGGGGAAAATAAGAAAGCAAATATCCTTGCTTAGATGAAGTCTGTATTTTCGAAGCCCGGAATCACCTACTCATAAAGTGGACTGCTTTCGCATGTCCTGGGGCTAGTAGGCCAGGATATTCCAGTCGGTACCTCTGAGCACAGCCTAATCATGTTCAGTGTTTAAAATCACATCCCTGCGGCTCTATCTTCTTAGCACAGGGCTCAGACAGAGGTGATGGAGAAGAGCACGGAGTTACACTTCTAGGATGTGAGGACCTTGACCCCGAGCTAGCAAAGGACCTCTATGATCATCATAGGAAGGATTAAAATTTGGATCTAAACTATATAGTTCAATGACCTTTGTTAGATCTAAATGAGTCAGATTCTCTCAAAGGTGGGGCATTGATATTTTTCTTCCAAAAATGACCAAATGACTTTAAATATAGCCATAGACGAGACCAAGTATATCTCCAGTCATCCAGTACAAATTAATCATTCACACAAACTCTCTTCACTGAGTAAGAGACACACTCTAGCATGATATCTTACTGAAGTATAATCTATTTGAAAGTCAAATACACAATGCCAGTAATAAAGACTTCTAAAGCCAGTGATGTCTTACTTGTCTGTTAGCAACAGAGTTAAGCAGTAAAAACAAACAAACAAACAAACAACTCAGTGCTGGGGATGTGGTTCAGTGGTCCAGCACTTGTCTAGCATGGATTAGGCAGAGTTCCATCTTCAGCACCTAAAATAAATAAATAAAAATGAAATAAAATAAATCTAGGTTCTTTGTAATATTCCACTTCTTTCTTAGACATTTTTTTCAAGGTGCCCATAAATTAGGACCCTAGCACCATTTACTGGTATTTACTTATGAAGAACAATTCATGTATCTTTGAGGAGACTAAAAGACAAGCAAGTTTATACCTAATTCTCCCTCATGGAGGGTTCCACACCCAAGAAGGATATTAACATTAAATACTTCTAACCTAACGTAGATCGACATGTAATCATAAAAAACTATGGAAGTAATTTAATAGAAAAAAAACAAATTTCCACATATTAAATATGATCATTCAGCCAGTTGCTTCATGGTTGCATGAGACATGGAATGTTTTCTGAAGGAAAAGAGTTAATAGGTTCTTGGAATGGCTTTTTGAAAACTCCCATTTTTAACTGTAACCTGTTGCTTTTGGAGCAGCAGGATCAGGGTAGGCAATGAGGGCAGGAGTCTTGTGAACAAATACAGCTGCACCCCCAGTTCCCCATCACAACTCATGAAATCACCACTGAGGACAGCTGCATCCCTAACTCCCCATCACTACCCATGCAATCACCACTGAGAACAGTTGCATCCCCAATTCTCCATCACTACCCATGCAATCACCACTGAGGACAGCTGCATCTCTAACTCCCCATCACTACCCATGCAATCACCACTGAGGACAGCTGCACCCCCAGTTCCCCATCACTACCCATGCAATCACCACTGAGGACAGCTGCATCTCTAACTCCCCATCACTACCCATGCAATCATCACTGAGGATTTGCACCAAGGAGGCCATTTTGTCATTAGTAGAACTCAGCAACAGCCAAAGAAGCCACCACTTTGAACTCAGCCAATTTTTGTTTCTTTGCTTTCCAGACCCTTCCTCCCCCTTAACGGGTTTGGATCTCAATCTTTCCCTACCTCAAACCCATTTTCGTTTGCTAGTTTCGGCAGGTGGATTGTTACAGGAAACTAGCTGATTCCTCCTCTGAGTCAATGAGTGTGGTAGTAGGAGAAAAAAAGGGAGTTGGGGTTAAAATTTCACTTTCTTTCTTTTTTTCAGCTTGTTTTAGAAACTTTAAAAATTGTTTTGTCATTTCTAATATATTTGTATGACATTTCCCAGATATGCTAAGTTTTTTAAGCAATATTTTTAGTCAGCATATAAAATAAGTGTAATTATGGCATTTGGCATTTTCATTTCTGTACATCAATGCACGCCAGTCATATTTGTCCTGCTAACATCTTTACATCCACTCTCCTCCTTCCAGCTGGTCCTATCCCCTACCAAACAATGCCTTTTCAGTTCTTCATCTCTCTCCTTCACACACACGCACACACGCACACACACACACACACACACACTCACACGGGTGTGTGTGTGTTAAATCTGCATTCTACAAACTTTAATTTAATCTTCCTTTTTTTAAAAAAAGATTTATTTATTTATTATGTATACAGTATTCTGTCTGCATGTGTGCCTACAGGCCAGAAGAGGGCACCAGATTTCATTACAGATGGTTGTGAGCCACCATGTGGTTGCTGGGAATTGAACTCAGGACCTCTGGAAGAACAATCTGTGCTCTTAACCTCTGAGCCATCTCTCTAGCCCCCCCCCCCTTTTTTTAGAATCAAACACTTTTTATAAGCACAATGAACACTGGAAAGTGATTTAGCAAATGCTTTGGAGATGGGAACCAATCATCTCCTTGAAAGGAAGAAACATAGAAAGTTCATTACAAGGAAAGATAATGAAAACTTTCTGCAAAATAGTGAGGCAGGTCTTAGAAAATAATCTTAGGCCAGGAAACTCTAGAAGTATGAAGTATAAAAAAGAACATACGACAGCCTCATATATAAAAACAACCCCTGAACACTGGATTCCCTAAACGATGTAGGTTAGAGTGTAGTCTGACGGAGCTGGAGCTTAGCTGCTGGCTTGAATTTTATCCTTGTTTCCCTGAGCCAAAAGCCTGGGACAAATATCACTGCCCCATCTCTCTCTCCCTTCCTCCCCTCCTCTCCCTCCCCCTCCATATCGCTAGCATTTTTATAGTAGTTTTAAATAAATAAAATTTATTTTTATTTACTTACTTATGTATTAAGTAGTAGTTCTAGTTTGCCTGAGACTCCCTATGTATACCAGTCTGGCCTGAAACTCAAGGCCATCCA
The DNA here is from genome assembly GCA_004026605.1 of Ondatra zibethicus. Taxonomy (NCBI): domain Eukaryota; kingdom Metazoa; phylum Chordata; class Mammalia; order Rodentia; family Cricetidae; genus Ondatra; species Ondatra zibethicus. Next base: position 9,322 of record PVIU01015226.1, read on the forward strand.
CCTGCCTCTGCCTCCCAAGTCCTGGGATTACAGACACAATCCACCAAGTCTCATTTTGGAAAAATTCTTTTTTCTCTTTTTCTTTTCTTTTTTTTTTTAAAAAAAGAAATCAAACAAACTATCTTTTTTCATTTTACATACCAATCCCAGCTCCCACTCCCTCCACTCCTTCCATTCCCTTCACCTTCCCCCCTACCCCACTCCCCATCCACTCCTCAAAGAGCATAGGTAAGGCACATTGCTTTGAGGAAGGTCCAAGGCCCTCCCTACTATATCTAGGCTGAGCAAGGTATCCAGCCAAAGAGAATGGGTTCCCAAAAAGCCAGTACATGCTTGGAAAAATTCTTAATCTTGTCTTGTTTTTTTTTTCTTTACTCTCATCTATCTATAAAATAGAAAAAAAATTATTTCTTGGAGTTATTTTAAGCAATAAATAGGAAAATATACTTATACTGTCTAGTGAGTTATAAAATATTACTTACAGAGGCTCACTACTCTCTCGTTATTTGTTATATTTAATTTAAAGAACAAATATTGCTTTCAGTTCTAAGTATAAATGAAGCCATGACAATTATTTTTTTATCACTTCACTCCTTTCATTGGATGATTAGCCATCTACACTATCCACTCAGCACTCAAGCAGAACACACAACTGTAAATGTGTTAGGAACTTTCTCAAGCAAATCCTGTAAGTTATCAGATGAAACAATGAGAAATGAAGTTTAGTGCCCAGTCACCTTTAAAAGTCTCTTGGCTTTCTATTTTCCACTGTTTTACTATATAGCAAAAGAAATTTTCTTCTGAGTTCTGAAACCAATAACCTTGTTTCAATGGAGACCTTGTCCACCCAAATTTGCAACAGTGGCTGACTCAATGAAGGATGACACGGTTCTATTTATTTCTCTCATTTTCTTTTCCCTGAGACATAATCTGATTCTTTTTTTTCAGTATTATTTTTAGATTTAATTTTTTTTCATTTACACACCAACCCCATTTCCCCCTCCCTTACTTTTTCCTGTCCTCCCACCTCTCCCTCTCCCATCCCCCATTCACTCCTCAAAGGGGATAAGGCCTTCTTTGGGGAGTCAACAAATTCTGGCATACCAAGTAAAGGCAGGACCAAGCCCCTCCCCCCTAGATCAAAGCTGAGCATCCCTTCATATGGAATGGGCTCCAAAAAGTCAGTTTATGAACCTAGGTAAGTCCTGGTCCCACTGCCAGCTCCCCCAAACACACTACTGTCACCCACATTTAGAGGGCTGTCATTCAGGTTCCCCAGCTGTCAGTCAGTCCAGAGTCTATGAGCTCCCACTAGCTCAGGTCAGCTGTCCCTGTGGTTTTCCCCATCATGATCTTTACTTCCCCTTGCTCATATAATCCCTCCTCCCTCTCTTTAACTGAACTCCAGGCACTCAGCCCAGTGCTTGGCTGTGGGTCACTGAATCTGCTTCCAAGTTATTGGATGGAGGTTCTATGATGACAATTAGGATAGTCACTAATCTGATTATGAGAAAGGTCAGTTCATGTACCCTATCCACTATTGCTAGGAGTTTTATCTGGGTTCATCCTTGTGATTTCCTGGGAATTTCCCTAGGACCAGGTTTCTTCTTAACCCCAGAAAGGCTCCCTCTATCAAGATAGCTCTTTCATTGCTCTCCCTCTCCGCCCCTCCCCAACCCAGCCATCTTGAACCTTCATGTTCCCATCCCCCATCCCCTCCCTTCTACCCTCTCTCAGACATGATCTGATTCTATAGCCCAGACTCCTCTTAGACTTATGCCAAGTCTCCTCCCTCAGTCTTCCTAATTTATGGATTACATAGATGAATTTGGTTACTTTTCTTATTTTGCCTATAACAGGCTTAACAGTTTTGGGGATTTCAGGGTTGTACCTATTGCAATGTCCTTGTGGAGACATTCAGTCAAGAGGTGCTGAATCAGTAAGTCCATGAGAGATTTGCCCAAACAACATGATTGTCAGCTGATTATTGGTAGAAATACTAGATTGAGCCAGGTGTCATGGCAAGCCTTTAATCCAAGCTCTTGGGAGGTAGATATAGGCAGATCTCTGTGAGTTCAAGGTCAGGATGCTCTACATAGAGGGTTATAGGACACGAGGATACACAGAGAAACCATGTCAGGAAAGAAAGGAAGGAAAGAAAGGAAGGGAGGGAAGAGGGATGGACAGAGGGAGGAAGGAAGAGAGGGAGAGGGGAAGGAAGGATGCTCAGGAGTGGGACCCAAGGCCTCTAGTATACTAAATGTTTACTCTACAATTCATCTACTTTGCTACCATATATATATATATATATATACAATAATTACATACACATTTAAACATACATCTTTCCCACATGCATTTTTAGCATCTTTGTCAAAAAAGCAGGTAGCTATAGTTTCATGGGCTCCTATGTGGCTCTTCTATCCTATTCCAATTGTGTTCCTTTTTGCATGCCTTCTATTATTTCTTGCCTAACTCAGACCTCAAGCACTACATGGCAGAAACAGAGAGAGTAGACATGCTTGTCCTGTTCCTGATCTTGGTGGTAATGATTTGGGCTCTTTTCCATTTATCATGATGATGGTGATAGCTTTGGCATATATAGCCTTTATTATGTTGAGGAATGCTCCCTCATTCCTAGTTCCTCCATGACTTTTATCCTGAAGGAATATTGAATTACATCAAAGGCTTTTTATGTGACTATTGAGATGATGATGTAATTTTTGTCTTTGAGTGCATTTATGTGACAAATAATATGTATTGGTTTCTTGAGCCAACTTGATCATGATGAACAATTTTTTTTTTTAATCTTGAACTCGGTTTGCAAGCATTTTATTGAGAAATTCTGTATCTGGGTATTTGTATTCAGCAGGCAGATCATGGTGTAAATTTACCTTTTCTTTCCTTCATACTTTTTGTCTTTATCTGGTTTTGGTATCAGTGTAATGCTGCTGGCTTCATTAAAGAAGTCCTGAATGACGTTTTCTTTCCTTTTCTACTTTATGTAATAATTGAACAGCATTGGTGCTGATACTTTTTTAAACTTCTGGTAGAATTTTGGTGAGTGAGTCCATCTGGCCTTGGGCTCCCCCCACCCAGTTTGGAGAACTTTTACTCCAAAAGTAAGACCAACAACTGGCAAAAGCACCTCTTATAAAAGCAAGAAGCTCCTGTACAGCAGAGCATGTGGTCGGGGGAAGAAGCAGCCAAAGGAGGAAAGAAGGAGCCTTCGGCAGCTATGAGCTAGACTGAGGATTAATGATTAGAGTACAAAAGGAGTTGGAATGTAAACATTAAGAGAATAAATAACTCAGTAGAAAAATGGATTACGTGACAGGACAAAGAGGTTTCAAAAGAGTAAATACAAGTGACTAGAGATCACTTACAATTTTCAACATCATCAGCCCTCAGGGAAATGCAGATTCAAGCCATTTTAAGATTGTACCTCATTCCTATCAGCAGAGCTGTCGTTAATAAATCAAGTAAGAACAAAAGCTGGCATGGGTCAGACAGGGACCTTTATACATGGCTGGTGGGAACAGAAACTAGTGCAGTTGCTTTGGAAATCAGTCTGGAGGTTTTGCAAAAAATAGAAATAAAACTAACTGATAAACTAACTATGCCATCTTGGGTATCATACACACACACACACATCATCATCATCATCTATACCTATATCTATATAAAACAGAGATACCTGTTCATTGCTGATGAACACACAGGAACTATGAAATGGAAACAGACTAGATATTTGTCAACTGATCATTTAGACAGAAATGTGAGAAACAGAGTTATAGGAAAGAAGACACATTACAGGGGCCAGAGAGGAGTTAAGAGAGGGTGAGTGAAGAGAGTACACATATGAAACAATGAACAAACTTAATTAATAATAAAAGTACATGCTACAATGCCACGATGAATTCGTTATCTTTTAACAATTAACACATTTACTAATCACATTAAAAATTCAATGTATTTACGAATATTAAACATGTATATTAATCTCTTAGAAATAATCTCACATATGTATCAAATTGGAATTGCTGATTTGGCTGATGTTTTAAAATCATCTGTTAGTTGGAAAATTACCAGCTTATTTTATTCTCCAACTGTTCTGCATGCCTTCAAAAATGTTTTGCGTCTTTAAGAGGAAATATGATTGCGCCTGATACTATGTACCTATATATTTAAATGAACAATGAATGAAAATTGTTGCTAATTATTTAGAAAAAGTCAAATGCTATTTTGCGGAGGCAGTGGCAAGTGAGCCTGATGTGTCATGGTGGAGTCATTCTCGAAAAGCGGTGGCTACAAAATTGAGTAAACACAGAACCAATAAAGAAAAGATTTCCTCACACCATGTTTGGAGCCAGCTGGCTAAAGAGCACGTGCTGTGGAAAATTCTGAGAGACCTGTGAGGACTTTTCCTCTCGTGCAGGCATCAGCCATAGAGTGGAAAACCTTCTCCTCTGCAGATGACGCCACAGAACTGCCCTTTGCCCAGTGATGCCGGCGTGACCCCATTCCTCTCCCACCTTCGTTCGAACAGAAGGCCCAGTACTCCATTTGATGGAAGAAAACAGCAGCCAGAATGAGTGAGTTCCTCTCTCCCCTTGCAAGCATCTTCTTGAGTCACTGGGAGAACCTGATGATCCAAGTTGATGACCCATTCTTTTGAGTTTTTGCTTTTATTCCTTAGGCCCTTGTGCTATTTTTATTTTCAGCTCTAATCTGCAGGGCCAATACCACTTTGTAACTGAGTCTCTTCTAATTCCGTTTTACAGAATGTGTCTCCTATCAACAGCCCATAAAGCCACAACCCATTACCAGTGATACTTTACTCGGCTGGAGTCATGGCTGTGTCTGAGAGAAATCCCTGCAAGCCTCTTGCCACCTGCCTTCCTGACAGACTCAGACCAGCAGAGAAAGCTTGCCCATCTCTAGTTTCCTGTGCATGGATTCCTGTGAAGTCATAAATATTGATCAACTACCAAAAACCGTCTCCTAAGAACGGGTGCTTGTCTCCAGGAGTGGGTACTTCCGGGGAACATTAACTTTTTCTGGACACTGTGCTAACTAAACACACTGCTTATCTTCTGCATGGATCAGCTACTATTCATTCTCCTTCCCGTCAGCCAAGCTAGAGAGACTGAGAAGCCTGTTCAAGGATTTTGTTCAAATGCTCTCAATCTTAACCACTAAAAGAATGCAATATTTCTTTCCAACAACAAAGTTTGTGGACATCAAAGGCCTTGACTGAAGGGGGAGAGAGTAACAAGGAAAAGAATTTAGAAACAATCCTTTTTCTAATTTGAGCTAGAAAATCAAGAAAGGTATTAGGCAAAACCATTCAGGGTCCATTTTCCACCCCAATCCGCTTGTGTACAAAATTCTTAAGCCTTCCAGAGGAATATAACAAACAAAAAGTAAAACAGCAACACAACAAAAATCTGTCTGAACAGATGTGAAAATAAGACAAATAAAAGCCAAAGTGTACAAAGTTGATTCACTAGAAGTGCAGGACCCTAACTATAGAACTCTATGAATCCAGGAAAAGGGTAACCTCGACGGGAAGAGATTCTGATGGATTTAAGCAACCCAGGCTGGAATAGTTCCTCATAAAGAGCAATTGTTCCCCCAAGTAAAACTCCATCAACAATGGGAGGAAACTAAGAAGCAGACACATACTGAGTTGTCCAGCTTGGAGTAGGTGAGCCGATTTGTCTGGCAAGTCAGTGAGAGCTGAGGTAAGGACTGTTTCAGTTCACACTGGAGACAGGCCTTCTTCCAAAGGCACGGAGAAGTCACCAGGAGGTGTTGTTTGAGGGAGTGCTGGATTAAGGCCATGTTTAGAGTTGTCAACTCAAAAAATTTGCTGATACATAGCAAATAGGACAGAACGAGAAACAATATAGGGCTTTCTTCATAATTACTAGACTTTGGAGTAATAAATGTCTGAATCATGTTGGAAGCTAAGGGACTGAGAAAGAAGGCAGGCGTCAATGTGAGAGGCATTTCCGGGCATTTGAATAGGAGCAGGGCTCTGTAGCCACTGACAAGCTTCAAGTATGTTCCCAAACAGGGAGTTATTCCGGCCCTAAATGGGCAAGTCACACACTCAGCTCTCCAAAAGTATGTGCTGGAAACACCAGCCCTGACTGCAACAGTCACCCACAGCATCTAAAGCCACCCACTACCCGGCAGATGACCCCATGAAGTGAACCAATCATCTGGTCCAAGCTCCCCACCTGCTCATGCTTGAGTCCGAAGACAGGGAGGATGGAAAAATTTGGGGAGTAGTCCCAGGCACACTAGAAGGGCATTCATTCCTCAAACCCTCCTCTCAGGTGTTGCTGAGAGGGAGGATGACATCTGGCTAGTCCTTAGCCGGCCACCACTCCTCCCCCGGGAGCTGGAATTAGGAAACCCTGGACAACCCGCTAGTAAGTCCTCGCGTGCTGAAGCGCCTCCCCAGGCTTATAAAGGTCACCGTGCCGGGCAGTTGAGCTCACTTGCCTGGCGGCGCAGAGGGCGCAGAGTCACTGCGACTTGGTCGGCTCCAGCCCCTGGGTCAGCCCAACTCCATCCAGCCCAGCCGCAGGCTCCTGGCTCCCGCCCGCCCAGCGCCCCGCACTCTGCAAACTGCCCAGAGGGAGGAGGATGGAGATGCTCTCTGCCGCTCGAGTCATGGCGCTGCTGTGCCTGGGTAAGCCCTCGCAGTCCCCAAGAGGAGAAGGGAACGGCCCCGTGCATTTGTCATAGGACAAGTACGGAGTTGTCCGCCAGGTTCAAATGCATTCTGTGTTACGAGGATGTCTTCTGTGAGTCTATCTCTCTCGCTGGCGAGACTGGAGAGGTGGGGGATGGATGGATGTCAAAATTGCATTTCATTGATAAATTCACTAAAGGTGTATATTCTGTGTGAATTAATCTCTCTTTTACTGGGCAAAATATAAAAAGGAAGTTGAAAAAGTAAAGGCTTTCTTTCTTTCTTTCTTTCTTTCTTTCTTTCTTTCTTTCTTTCTTTCTTTCTTTCTTCTTTTGAAAATGCTGTGGTACTAGAACACCAAAGGTATGGAAAGCACCCCTGATAGATAATGATTTACTTTCTTGGAGTGGGGCAGGTAGAGAGATTGGCTCAGACCAACCCACTAGAAACCTTTGCACAAAGGATCCTGCTTACAACCAGGGGCCTCTGGGACGTGTGCTTGTGTTGCGGCAGGGTACTGGAGCCCCAGAGACCCTAGCAGGTCCAGAAGGAAGCTGCCAATAGACATTCACCTGCAGCTCCCCGAGTACCTGCTTTCCCAGGGGATTCAGGCAAGCAATGCTTGAGGCTACCTGCCAGAAGCTTGTAATTTAGAAAGGCGTTTGCTTCTTTATTGGTAGTTTGCTTGCTTGAGATGAGTTAGCTTTTGGGGACAGAGGCCCAGGAGTCAGGGAGATCCCATTGTAAAATTCTCATTTTTGGTTTATCTCATTTAATTCCTTTCCCCTAATTTCTGACATGCCAGATTGTTTTAGAGTTTGAACTTTCCCAATACACAAACATTTAAATAAGGAAATAAAAAGTTGCCGGTCTCACCTTCTTCCTGAACTTGCAATAAGACAAATTCTCCTAAGACACATTCTCTGTGCAGGATGTGACAGTTAAATTATTATTTCGACACGCCTTACAGGGGTTGGGAACCCTAATGAGTGCGTGCTATGCATAGCTGGAGCTTACATGTCTAAGTGCAAGAACCCAAGTAGAAACTGGATCTGTGGTTTCTGCCAAAACAGAGCTAAGAATGTCTTGCCAGAAGAGTCACCGTAAACAATGCAGCTTTGCCCTTTGCTTTGAGGTCTCTGTGAGAAGGATAAACTCAGAAGGGTGGCAGTCTTCCTCCAGTTAGAAATGAACTTAAAGGGCACAATGGTGTAGTGGTTTTTTTTTTTTTCTTTTTTCCACCTGCAAGGTGTTTCAGAACAATGCAAGTGTCTGTTCCGTGCACCTCGGTGAATATTCTAATGCGAGACAGCGAGAGCCTCTGAATAACCTGTTGCTACCCACCTAGTGCGTGTGTGTTGTGTGTGTTTTTGTTGTCATGAAAGTGCTTAGCTCCTTTGTTGCAGTGCTTAATTATAGTTCACCGATTTCATCAGTGGCCAAACCCATTTCCAAATGAGCTAGGTCAGTTTCTGTTTTCCCAGTATGTTGAGATACTTCTGACCACTAGAGCAGTTCCTGTTGGAAGTTCTATGGTGTCTCACTCTAGTCTGGCGTGCAGGTCTTATTGTTTGACTCCAAAGCATATAGAAAAAAAAAGCAAGGCCACTTATACTGTTGGAATCTGTGATCTCCCTTCCCCAAAGAAAAGATTGCTTAGCTATCTCAGACTTTGTCCCTCAAAGGAAAGTGATATTTTAGATTTAAGTGTCCTTTTATTGCTTTTGTGGAATGTCTATGCGTTTATGATTATGAGAGTAAAGTTCTACCGTCTATCCCCAATGCACGCAGTTTCAAGTAGCTACCTCCAGTCATCCAACTGCTATTACATTTTATGTGTTTGATATCAATGCTCTTGTTTATGCAAGAGGAAACTGACCCAAGTTCCCTTACAAAATAGATGATAAGCCACAAGAACTAAGGTCTAAGTCAACTAGCAGTTATAGTTTAATGAACATTAAGCAAATAATGGAAATAGACCAATTATGGATGATTTTATAAATAATCTGTAATTTTACAGCTGAATTACCCTTCTGACCTTGTGATTGTTCCAGAGAGAGGAAGAGGTGTTTTCATTTTGAGCTCTGCATTTATGTAGGGATGCTTGATCTAAAGTCAAACATTTTATTCATGTTCGAATGGGTTTGTGAGGCTACTCATGAGTGAAGAAGATTTGCTCTGGCTTCACTACATGGTGAGAGAATTAAGCAGAGGAAATGGTCTTTCTCGAAAAGACGAGAAGAGAATTTCAGTGAGACAATGGGCTTGCCTTCTGTTGACCTGGAGAGAGTATTATCTACCCTACTCTTAGCATAACCCGAGAAGACACACCTGGACAGAAAGTACGCTGACAGCTCTCCCCTGTCTGGATTTTGACCCCGGTACCCCAGGTATCTTCTGCATTGTCTTGCCACATGGGCAGCTTAGATAATTGGAGTGTCTAGTTCAGTGTTGGAATTCAAATCCAGGAGGTGGGTCAAAACCTAGCTATTACCAAATGCTTGCTGTGGGCCAGCCACATTTTGTGTTCAGCATTTTCAACCCTAATCACTTCACTTTACCCTAAACACACACACACACACACACACACACACAGAGAGAGAGAGAGAGAGAGAGAGAGAGAGAGAGAATAAGGCAGATATGACGGCAGACACTAAGACTCAGAGAAATCAATTACTTTAGAAGACTTAGAGACTGGGGGTAAAATCAAATTTTAAGCAGGTGTAAGCAGTCAGTGGTCCAAAGGCTCATGGTAATAATCAGAATAGCAGCTAGTAGTAGAGAAACTCAGTGTTAACTAGGGCTGCCCCAAGGCTTGGAATCTGTTCTAAGCACAGCTTGCACATCTGAGTGGGCTTGCTGACTCCTCCTGGTGCAGAACCAAGCAGAGAAAACACGTATCTATCCTTTTAACCTGAGCTGAGAAAGTCCATTTTTTCAATAATATTCATATTTTCCCACAAAGTTCTTAGATATGCGCTTCACTATGAAGTAGTCATCAAAGCTGTCTCGTCTTTTACCTCTTACTTTCTAAAACATATAGTAATGAAGGTCGGCAAGAAGAGATGGGCTTATATTTTTATTCCTCGAGTCTTTGTGCAATTGTGGATTTTTCTGAGAAGGGATGCAGATGTGAAGAGTTCTTTCTAAGGAGACTGGAAATGCAGGTGTGGCTTCTTCATTTGCACTCTAAATATAGGTGTATGCAAATTGTCTATTAATATGGCCGGAACTGCTGTTAGAAGCATTGCACTGAAAGACAATGGGAAGTCTCCCTGACAGCCATCACCTTGGTACCGAAGTGTAATCCTGGAACATTCGGAAAAAAAAAAATGAGGTAATGCAACAGACTCCGTGTCCTCTGGCAATACAGTTTGTGTAAGTCTGGGTGTCTAGTTACAAAGTAGTTAAAGGCTCAGTTACATTCTAGGTTAAAGTAATGATTTAATTAACTAGCATACTATTTCTAATATTCAAGATCATCTGATGTTTGCTCCTGAAAAAGAATGTTAGTGCTTAGCCTCTGAGGTCAAAATTGTGAATTATAAATATGAGATATGAAAATTATTGCTACACAAGCTTGAGTGTACATACACATTTATTGTGCATTAGAACTTTATAGATTCTAATTGACAGGCTTAGTGACAAAGGACACGTACTGCCATTGTGCCCACCTGCTCTTCTGGTGCTGCGCTTGTCAGACCTCATACTAAGTCACATGTATCTGAACAGGATTAGTGGGGACACGATGGAAGTAACAGGTTATGGTAAATATCAGTGTTGGCCGGGTTCATAATTATATTGAAGCCTTATCCAGTTCTCAGCCCTACATTTTGCTATAACCAGTGATTCTTTAGATATGTACCTGGGACAGAAGATATCTTGAGAGTAAGTCTAGTATAACCCCCAACTCCTTGTCTCCCTGTTTCTCTGTTATAGACTTTATTACTGAGAATATGCCTACCCAACTTCACCTAATCTGTACTAGGAGTGTGGAGAGGAAGTGAGGATGGGGAGAGAGACAGAGAGAGAGAGAGAGAGAGAGAGAGAGAGAGAGAGAGAAGGGAGGAGAGGGAAGAAGCAGCAAGGGAATGAAGAAGGGGGTACTGAGCAGGGATAAGATTGGATGATGACAGTCAATAGGAGAGTGAGGAGCCATCTAATCCACACATTGTTCTTCCTTCCACCCAACCTCACTCCCTGCTCTCTATTTCTAGAGATAAGGAAATTCTTAGTAGGGAGATAACAAACTGAGCTAGAGCTGGAGCCTGTATCTGAGGAGTCTGGTGAAGGATTTTTGATACTGACACTACAGAAATGGATGGGCTAATTCTCTGTGGTGGGTAGTCCTGAGCATTGCAGGGTGTTTGGCAGCAAACCAGGTTGCTACCTACTAGATGTCAGTAGCACCTCCTACTGTGATAATCATAAACCCCTCTAGACCTTGTCAAACATCCTTGGCTGATAAAATTGGCCCTGGTTAAGAACCACTAATCTAATATATTTTTTATTGTCACCCATAATTCCCAGGTTGAATTACCAAGACAAAGAACATTTATGTTAGTGCCAATCTAGTTACCAACTTCTGTGCTTTAAAAGTCACCTTTAGGAGTTCCATGATAGAGCGCTTGTCTAGCGTGAGCAAAAACCTGTTTGATGTTGGCACCACAAAACCCATCAGCTTAGCAATGTCCATTGCTGGTTTTAGCAGCACTTGAATCCTGTCCACACAGGGGTTCTGAGAGCTTTCTTCAGTCATTGCACAGCTGTTCCCCTGCTCCTCCTGTTACATCCCTGCCCTTCCACAGTACTAAAGATACCCCTTTCCTCCAACTTATTTTTCTCTTTTCTTGACCATTTCTGCCTGTCTCTAATAACAATTCCCCGATTTTCCATCCCATATTGTTTCCTTGGAATATGTCAAAGGCTTCCACATATACGATAACATCTCATTTGGCTTTCAAATAGGTGTCAACAGCTCCTTCTATACTCCTTTACTCTGCCTGGATCTGTGTTCCCCAGGCCCCATACTCAGATATAGGTCATGCATGACCTCCAGACTGAAATCCAGTCACTGAGGCTTTCCTTCATGCCTTCACTCACAACTGTCATAACCCCCTGTCCTCACTGCTCTCTGCACACGAAAAGGCCCTGCAAACTTGGTATGTTCTCTCTTAATACTTAGCATTCCTCATGTCTCTCTGCTTCTTTGTCTTAATCCTAGGTATGGAACTCTACTGAATCTGTAAAGGACAGGAACTATGTCTCTTTCTTTCTCCATCTTGCTCAAAGTCTGGCAAATAGAAAGTGCTCAATAGATATGTGTTAATTAAATACCATTTCATATTTGTAATCAACTAGAAAGCAGCATGGGGTGAGCTGCCTTCCTTCCCTTCTAGCTAAACCCTTCTTGTGCATGTGCCTCTCATTGAAGTCAAGTTTTCCAATGTGACTCTAGACCAGGCCTTCACAAACTGCATCTTTATGAGGGAGGAGTCTTCAGCATCTTCCAATATGTACTTATATTAGGTAGATTCTCTGGGTGAAAATGAATACCTTCAAGATTGTGTAAAGGATCCTTTCATGACTAGATACAATAGTACATTCCTGTATTCCTAGGAATTGATAGACTGGGGTAGGAGGTTTGAAAGTTTGAGGTCAGCCTGAGTTACATGGAAAGAATTTACCTTCTAAAACAACATCAAAGTGTGTTTAAATGACTTTGTCTATAGTCATTATGTGAGTGTGTGTGTGTGTGTGTGTGTGTGTGTGTGTGCACGTGCTCTCTCTCTCTCTCCTCTTCTCTTCTTGTGTGTGTGGATGTAACTGTACATGTTACTGTGCATGTCTGTGTGTGTTCGCTAATGAAAACTTTATCCTTGAAAAAAGATTCATGCTTGGCAAGTTGGTTAGCATGCTTCTAAAAATGTCATGAAATATTCAAAGCTTCAGTCATCATTGTCACTACAATAAAATGACACCAAATGACAGACACTAGAATGCTGCTGTTGATCCTTTATGAGGCTTCTCTCTTCAAAATAAAGATTTACATTTCTGGTTTGAATCAATGATGGTAGAAGCAAGATGGAAGGAAGCACATTTGCAAAAGGTTGTGAAAAGTCTGCCCATGTTAGATTATCTCAGAGAAAAAATCCAATAGAATTAAAACAATAATCTATAGATTCATTTCCGACTTTTAAGAGAACCATGGCCCATCTTTAGAATTCAAAGCCGTAAAACTCCCAAACAGCAAGATTAACATTTTATCCCCATCCACCAGTTCCTCGCATTTCTTTCCTAGTGGAGACACGTCCATTATGAATGAGCTATCCACCAAGTATCATGCAAAACACTTGATTTTTCCTTTGTATTTAAACTCATTCTTAGCTTGAATCACTTTAGTGTATCATATGATAAGTCAAATACATAAACACTTTAAAGTGTGGTTTACAGTTCCTACTGAAACAATGCAACAAAAATTAATGTGTACAGTTAGAAAATGGCATATTAAATATTTCTTTGCCACTTGCCAAGAAAATTTCTTGGATCTTTGAAAACTCAAAATTAAAGGAAATATTTGGATATCTGTATTCTATCAATCTCTTGTGCTGTTTTATCTCAAATATAGGATTTTTTCTTACATTTAGATTAAATGATTCTCAAATATAAGGTTAATAATTAAAAATTGTAGGAATAGAGTGACTGTATAAAACAGGGCTAGAATATATACGTATACACACACATATACACACACATTTTGTCTGAAATACAGATTGTTACTTGAAAGTATAGGAAGTAGATCTTTTCTTTGATTCGACTTTTTTTTTGTTATTTTAAGCAAGAAAAAGCAAGGTACTATCAAACAGTGAAATTGAAACAACAACAACAAAGAATAGGTCCTTCGCTTCTTCTAAGCGCACACTATACAGTAGGTCGACTGTTACCAAAAACTTCTATAGTCATACCCTGGAAGAAGGCAGAAAACCCAATAGTTCCAGAGCAGGTCAGCGAGTGTGACCCTGGGAAGGGTTTCATAGCGGATTCGGCTACCTGTTTGGGCCAGGCAAATCCCGTGATTCATAGTGAGTTTGCTGTTCTGGTCTAAATCTTCTGAAAGATTTCATTGGGAAAAAAGGGGAACACCTCTCATTCATTATCATCATTTATTTTATACCGTTTTTATTTGCTTGATCGTTTTCTAAAGAAGCTATTTTTTTTTCTGCCCAAGGCTTGGCAATGGTTTTCTTTTCCAGTCACGGAATCTCTGCTTCCCCTCTATTGGTCTTCTAGATGACCCCCCACCCTGTGTCATCACTAGGAAGCAGGTCAGAAGAAACTGGAGGACATTTTCTCTGTCTGATATTCTGCTTGATGTTGGGCAACAGGTCCCAGCACTCAAGGGCCCACGGCAGTCAGGGTTATCCCCATTCCGGTGAGCGTACTCAGACTCTCCCACGCACACACTCAGGGTCCCCATCATTGCTCAAGGGTGTAGGTTGGGCCCTGCCTGACTCATGGGGAAGAGGTGAATTGCATCCTGTGAGTCAGTGGCCCCACTTCCTGCTGGCGTATCTGAGATTTCACTGAAAGGTAACCACCAAAAGGTGAAGGGAGGGATGAATAGGGACATCACATTCTTTAACCCACTTGGAGCTGTGACCCAGATAATAGCTCCTAAAGGGATGTTGGTCTTTGCTTTTCATAGTGAAGCTGAAATTCTGAGCACCAGTTTTATAGGCCATCTACCCATATCACTTTGCAGGGACTTCCTTGGGATCTTAGCAACCAGTGTCAATGTTGTCACCATGTCAGATTTTGCCACAGACATTATCAAAAAAAATTAATATATTAACCTCCTGAAATACTTTATTAGCAGGAATCCTTGTAAGGGATCAAAAACTTAAGTATTTGCACTTGAACCATAGATTGTTACATATAAATCCACGAAAACTGTGAAAAACGTAAGTCTGAGCGGATATGATGCCAGGACTTATTCTTTGCACCTATGACTGCTGGGCTGGGCTGTAGCTTCATGATGGAATGCTTGCCTAGTATGGGCAATGCTCTAGGTCCAGTTCTCAATGGTAAAAAGTTTTGCAAAGGCAACAGGTAAGGCTATGACAGTCCTCTGCCGTGGGCTGTCCCACCTTCTATTTGCTGCATTCACTCCTCTGTTCCAGCTGCCAAAGCCTTGTGGCAGGCACAGCTGGAGTCCAGCAAAGACCCCTGTTTTAAATCAGTTCAACGGTCTACTGAGATAGATGATTTAGACCCGTTTCTGCTGTTCACTGGTCTTACATGTCTATGACAGAGCGTGATCCCACACTTTAGTATCATTATGTACGATTTCATATGCAAAATATTCTCTTAGTGAGTCTCACACAAACTGTCCTAAACCCCACGCAGACATCACAGGCCAGGGGGGGCCAGTGTTCACAGAGGCACACCCTGGGCTGAACATTCTGTAATCTACAAAGACAAATATTTCACCTGTGGCCCGAGCAACTAGGAGCTTATGTTAGAAGACAAACAATTTCTTAAAACCTTAACAAACAACAGCCAAACACTAAACATCCCCAGCTGCAATCAGCTGCAGCCTACAGCAGGGGCGGGTCGCAGTTGAAAGAAATTTTAAGCAGGAAATCCTCCTCTTGACATCAGCACCTTGTCTGCCCTGTATGACTTCTAAATAAAGGATAATGGATAATAGGGCTTGGACAGAGAAACTAGTGTCCCACCCCCTCACGTCCCAACTCCCCACATTCCACCCCCCCCAAAGGTGCTTTCCTAGAGAGAGATTTGAAATATCTCCTCCAGTATTTTTGTTAACTAAAGAAGTACACGCGAGAACTGGGTGGGGTGGGGAGGTGGAGGTGGGGTGTGCATGTGTCAAGGATAAAAGCATGTACAACCAGAAGCCCAGTTTGTGTTGAGAAGAGTGTCTAGGTGAGATCGTTTAATTCTTCAATACAGTGCATGGCGAAACTCTACTGAGAAGGAGAACAAAACTAATGTGGACTAGAATCCAGGTCCTCCTCCAAATCACACATCTCCAGCCTCAGCTACATGGAAAACAGTTTGCATCATCTCTGTTTAACTGACAGTGCAATTCAGACTTCGGTTTTCTTTTTGGTCATTTAAGAAACATTAATTTTGGTCTATAAAAGCAATTTATGGTGCATGGAGAACCGTGACTGGGGAAGGGATGCTTCTAGAACTTTCAGTGGTTTCAAACCACTGAAAGAATATGAAACTGATGCCTTAGGTCTTGTCTTCTGTGGTACCTTGATAAGTGGTGTTGTATAAGACATTTAATTTGCACATTCTGGTCTCATCTGGAGTATGTACAAGTCTTTAACATGAACAGGATTGTTGTGTCAAGTTTGAAAAATGGTACCAGAAACCATGAGGCTGAGGTTGTTGATCTGTGCCTTGTTGTTTAGAACACCACCATTTGCAATTTGGTTGGTAAGTTCAAAGTTCCTCTGATCAAGAAAAAAAAAAGTCTATTTTTTAATATATAGATTAAATGATGCATTTAAACGCCCATTTATAGAAATTTATACTCTTGCTGTAAACCAGTAGAGGGCACTAACTGGGTAGTTTATTAAAACTAGAGGCTAGAAGTTGCCTGTAGGAAATATTTATGGGAATCTCGGATACGTTAAGCATTTCTGGGGGAAAATCCATTTCAGTCTCCCTAAAACTCTGTAAAAAAAATTGAGAGTTGGGGAAGTGATTTTTGTGTCCAGCCAGTGTGAATCAAGTTTTCTCACACCATTTTATTTCCACCATTCTTTTGCTTATCTGCGATGCAAAATATACTCTGCTTTCGCTAGCTGGTGTACTCCCTGTGGTGTTCATCATAGTCAAGTATTATTACCCATTTCCAAATTCTATCGTGTGACCCATTTAATGTGTGTCATTGGGAGAAGTTATTTAAATTCTTTATGCTCAGTAGTGTTTTTTAAATGTCTGATAGAGGTAATAATGTCTTCCTTAGCATTACTGACTGATAGCATGGATAAAATGAACAGAACAATGCCTCTGCCTGGTTTGTGGTTAAGGCTTGTCAATTGCTGCTGCTACTCCCTACCACCAACATAGGCATTAACTGTGTAATAGTAACTTCTACAAGCCAGGAAGAAGATTGAAGTGCAAATACTCAAAGATTAAACAGGAGAGGCAAAATACTATTGCATAAACAGTTATCTAATTAGAAGGCTCTTCTTATCATGTTTCCTGCACAATTCAGAAATGACTTGAGTCATTCTGATATCTAATTTCCAACCTTCATCTTTTTACTGAATGAGACAGTTGTTTCAATTTCACGGTGCTGACAGACACTCGGTGCTAGGACTTGCACAGCTTGGCATGGGTCACCAGTTTCTTCTTGTATTATTAGATAAGACATACAGATGGCCCGCCTGTATCCATGGGTTCAAAATATTTGAAAATAGTGTCGGTACTGAACCTAAACAACAGAATATAACAGGTATCACATAGCGCCTGTATTGTATTGGGTTTTAGATGTAATCTGGAGAAGACTTAAGGCCCACTAGGAAACAAACTCAGATTATATGCAAATCCTACAGCAGTTTAGGAAAGGGATTTGAACAGCTGCAAACTTAGGTATCCGTGGGGATGCTAAAGTTAATCCCCACAAACAATAAAGGGCAACGATGTTCTCATTTTATCTAGACTTTATTTTGTAAATTAAAATCTATTTACAAGAGGTATTTTCAATTATATGAACATTTCCATGAATTATTTTCTGTTATCACTTTGATGAACTAACTTCTTAAAACAGAACATCTCAATTGATAGGGACAAGATGTAGAAATTTAGTAAAAGTTGCTTTTCTTGATGCGTTAATTATGTATTTTATCTTCCATAACTAGGTTTCCACCTTCTACAAGGGGTTATCAGCACAACCGTGATTCCATCATGCATCCCAGGGGAATCCGAGGCCAACTGCACGGCTCTAGGTAAGCCTGAGGTCATGGAAGCAGCCTTAGAGCTTTTCACATTTGTAAAGAAAACATAAATATTAATACAAGCTAAAGAAGCAAAAGGAACGGACACCTGCTGTATCCATTTTTAACCTTATAGTTAACTAGAGATCTGGAGAAATTTCATGAAAAAGTAACAAGGGGAGAAAGATAAGACATGTGGTTATAGGTTTTAAAAAATCGAGTTTTAGAAAGATAGAAAATAAGGAAAATCCATTAGTATAGAGCCATTATTGGAGAGTGTTTGAAGGGACAATTCCCATGAAGAACAGGAAAGTGTAAGTTTTGTACACAGCACATTTTCTCTTGATAGCTGTAGCATGTCAGAGGAAGAAATGTTCTTATTCCACTTCAGTCCTGGTGTTCAGGAACCATTTATGGAGTATTTGGTATGAATCAGCATCGTGACTGATGGGACCGATATGCAGTCGCTGTTCCCCCAAGGGGAGCATGGTCCAAGGGAAGGGTCTATGCTTTGGTCTGAGCTGAATACGGAAGCCAAAGAGCTGTCCTAGGTTATCTTTTTTCTTGTCCATCATCACTAAGCTTTCTGGAATTTTGTCAACCTCCCTCCACTACTGCTTTTGTTGTTGTTGTTGTTGTTACTTGGGCAGGAAAGAGTACTCCAACCTGTCTGTATGTCTGTCTTTTGAATATTAAGTCCTCCAGTTTGTTTAGCCTGTTATATGTTAAACTGTTTGTTATTGTTTGGGGGCCTGCTGTATGTTCAGGTGTCTGTGTTTAGGTTGGGGAAATGCAGTAAGTAGGGTCACTTTTCAACCCCCTAAATTCTCCATTGCTGACCTCTGACCTGACTGCTGAAGTTGTACAGAGGTTGCTGTTATTAAAGGATAGCTATGCACTCAGAGCCCTGTAACACAAGTAATTCAACTTTCTGTTCTTGTCACAGTTCAGACGGAAGATGATCCCCGTGTGGCGCAAGTGTCAATCACAAAGTGCAGCTCTGACATGAACGGCTACTGCTTGCATGGACAGTGCATCTACCTGGTGGACATGAGTGAAAACTACTGCAGGTAACGTGAGCACGTGATGATGGTCCTGGAGCCTGCATCGTCCTCTCTTTTTGTATTTAGTTACTACATTTCTATGGGCTGTTGAAATGTACTTTATATTTATACAATTAAAAACTTTATTACTGTTTTGAAATTAGAGATTAAATATAACATTTCAATATGGACAGATAATTTGGGATGCAGAACAGTGAGGGGAACTTCAGATGCCTCCCCTCTCGCTACAATGGCAACTGAACCTTTATTGGATTTCTCTATAAGCTATTGTTTTAAGAATCAATTCTACTAATTAGAAGAAAAATCTCATATCTATAAAACTCAACCATCCTAGGTGACCAGTACCTTAGTGGCCACATCAGATTGTCCTTTTGCCTCTGTAGTTTGGCCTAGAAGCTGTATGGGGACATTTTACTAATGTTGACCCGACTCTAAGTTCAATTTTTGAATTCATTTTTATAACTTTAAAAAAAATCTTGCTGGTTTCTTCTATTGCAGTGAAAACTTAATTCTTATAACACTAATTCATAACATGGATTCATTTAAAAATAATTGATTTCCTTTGCATTCTTTAGATGTGACGTGGGCTATACTGGTGTCCGGTGTGAACACTTCTTCCTCACCGTTCACAAACCCTTGAGCAAAGAATATGTTGCCCTGACAGCGATTCTCATTCTCCTGTTCTTTGTCATCACTGCTGGGTCCATATACTATTTCTGCAGATGGTAAGCTGGTTTGTTTATTTCCCATTAGTTTCCAAACTACCCAATGACAGACCTACAAACTGGTTGAAATCTAAACATAATATGAGTGGCACAAGATGACATCTGCACTGTGGTATTTACAGAACTGCCATGTTGCATTACACCCAGGTTTCATTAAATTGCTAACCTTTACTTCCTGCCTATATGCATATAAAGGTCAAAACAAGAAATATCCATTTCTCTATAAAATACAGACTAAAAATTTCATCCTGTAATAATTAGGATTCTTGTCCTACAGTGATATTATCACAAAATGGCAACTGAGAGGATATATAACTAAAGATTGTCAGGGTTTTTAATTTGACTGGATTTATGGAACAGTCTGAATAGTTAACAGTGCCCACAAAAATATTTCCAGTTTGCTCTTCTTAGTTTGAAGTTGGTACAAATTGTTTGTTAAAATCTTTTCTGAAAAACAGTGTCCAAATTTGGTTCTAAATAGCCATCCGATGACATGTCTTCCTAATTAGAATTTGAAAATAGTATCTGTGCCAAACCTAAACAACACACTATAACAGGTATCATAGAGCTTCTGCATTGTATTGGGTTTTAAATATAACCTGGGGATGATTTAAGGTATACTAGTAGACCCATTCAGGTTATATACATCTAATTAGATGTAACAGAACTCAATACTGGAGAGAGAAACTGATAGAAAAAGATACTGGAGAACTTCTCCTGTCATTCCCAGCTTTGTTCTCATGTTAAGCCCTTGGAGAAACGGTTTCATGTTAACTGGTTGACCTGTCCATTTCTTACCAAACCGGATGAACTACAGGACATTGCCCTCTTGGTCTCTCGATTTTCCCGTTGTTTGACATAATTGGAGTCACTCTGGTCATTTTGGATGCCCTCCCCATTTTGTTTGTTGAAGCAAGGTTTCTCCATGTAGTCCTGGTTGCCCTGGAACTCACTCTATAGACTAGGATGGCCTTGAACTCTGAGATCCATCTCAGCAGCCCCTGTCTCCCGAGTGCTGGGGATTAAAGGCATATGCCACCGGATGCCTGTTCTTATTGTGCTCTGGGAGTCCATGTGTTTGTTTTAGAGTTTGTTTTTATATCTGTTAGTTACAGTGCTATTTCCTTTCTGGTGTTTTTCTAGGTATAAACATCAAAAAAGTGATAAATCAAAGAAGGAATATGAGAGAGTAACTTCCGGAGACCCCGTGGTGCCACAAGTCTGAACATCACCATCAAGTTATGAACTGGGATGCACAGCATGCCTGGTTAATGTCAATATTTCATTTTATTAATAATATTTATGTTGGGTCACGTGTTAGGTCAATAACTTTATTTTTTTAATATATTTGGAAAGTGTTTTATTTTTGACAGACTATTTGTTAATATATTATATGTAAAGTATTTAATATCAAAAGAAAATTGATATTTTTGTAAGAATTTCATGAGTGAAATGCTTTATTGAAGAGCGTCAAAGCTCAGTAAACTGGAGCAATGCTCGGATTCAGCAATGCCCAGTCTTTTGCAAATGCCATTTTGGTGAGCCTAAATAATATGGTCAAATCAATTGCAGAAATAATTTATTTTCTACTTCTCATATCTGTGACAACTGACTTGACTATATCATGGCTTGGTACAGAGGTTGACACCACCGTTTCATGTATTAAAACCGTAATAAGAGGAGGTAAACACAACTTGTGTGCCTCACACCACACCCGTGAGCCAACTAATCCTGGAGAGGATCTCTCCTCAGCATCCCTGCTATCTGGTACAGACGTGCCTAGAGGTACAAAGGACAAGCCCTGTGCTAACCCACCTGAAGCAGGGGCATCCCTTTTATGTAGAGTACAACATTTATGTGAAGTCCTTCTTGAACATCAATCAATGTCTTTGAAGAAAGAAATTGAGGAAGATACCAGAAAATGGAAAGATCTCCCATGCTCCTGGATAGGAAGGATCAACATAGTAAAAATGGCGATCTTACTGAAGGCAGTCTATAGATTCAATGCAATCCCCATCAAAATCCCAACACAATCCTTCACAGACCTTGAGAGAACGATACTCAACTTCATATGGAAAAGCAAGAAACACAGTATAGCCAAAACAATCCTGTAAAACAAAGGAACCGCTGGAGGCATTACCATCCCTGACGTCAAGCTCTATTACAGAGCTACAGTAATGAAAACAGCTTGGTATGGGCATAAAAACAGAGACGTTGACCAATGGAATCGAATTGAAGACCCAAATATTAATTCACAAACCTCTGAACACCTGATTTTTAACAAAGAAGTGAAAAAGACATTGGAAAAATGAAAACATCTTCAACAAATGGTGCTGGCATAACTGGATGTCAACTTGTAGAAGAATGAAAATAGATACATATCTGTTGCCATGCACAAAATTCAAGTCCAAATGGATTAAATACCTCAATATAAAACCGACCACACTGAACCTGATAGAGGAGAAAGTGGGAAAATCCACATTTGAAGAAAATTTGAACTCCATTTTAGATTACTTTTTTTATAGGGAATTTACTGAAGAATTGTAGGATAAATCAGAATCCCAAATCATAATTTTCAAATACAGCAGGTTGTTAGTCAGATCTTGTCTAACATGGAAATGTACTTTTTATTTTATATTTAAGAGGTTTTGTTTGTTTGTTTTTGCTTTTTTTTTTGTTGTTATTTTTCTTCTTTAACCCAGAGTTTCACTATTTCGATCAGAATGGCTCCAAACTCAATGGTAATTCTCCTGCCTTAGCCTCCCTGGCTCTGGGATTATAGGCCCACATTACCATGACCAGTTTCCAGAGAATTTTCACTCACAACTAGTTCAGCAAATACCTTATTTCGGATTTTAAAATTCCATTTTAAAAACATGGGCCCTCTCCCTGTCATTTGTTTGCATTTATGGACAAAGAGAAGCTAGCCTCTGCTCTCGGCCTGTTGGTCTCCGTCCGTGAGTCACTCGCTTATTCTGTGTGGTTGCCTCAGGGTTCCCCGCTGGCACACCTTTGCCTTTCCTGGGAGGCTGCCTAACCGAAGGCTCAACCTTAGGTGGAATCTCTCTGGAACACATTCCAGGCCAGGGAGAGTCTATTCTCCCTCCACCTTTTTCCTGGCATGTGCTGGGGCAGCCAAGCCATCATGAGTTGCCTCTGACCTCTAGAATGCAAGGGAAGAAAACATTCCTGCCCATGGAGCCACTCACGGAAAGCCCTGGAAGGCTCACACAGCTTCCACCAACAGTCCGGGCCTTACTATGCGGGAAAGCAACAGATAAAAGAAGCAATGCACACATGCATACTGCACACATGCTTGTGTATACATAAGCTCCACACTTTGCAGAATTACAACTATTTGCTTCTGCATTAGCCAACATACTTGCTTCTAAGAAAACAAAGGCAAATGAAATTCAGTGATATTTAAAGGTATATTTCTTTGTCATTTTATTTAGCTAAAGTCTAAGGTCCTGAGTAAGAACACATTTTAAATCCCATTGGTACCAACTGGACAGAGAGAAACCTGGCCTATTTTAAGTGACCTTGACTTCTCCAGATGAAAGTTTAAAGCTCATCAAGAGCTGAGCTGGAATAGAGCCAGTTAATTTACAGATGCCAAACAAGGCTTTTAGATATGGGTATATTGCTTCACTATGAGCATTTCCAACCACACCACAGAATTTGAGTCAAGAACTTTGGAATAGCTTTGCATATCTTTAAATGTTTTTAAAAATATCTCAGAAAAGAATTGTATACATATATATATATATATATATATATATATATATATGTATATTTGTTTTGATCTCAAAGCTGGGAATAAAACTCAAAGCCTTACACATGTTGGGCAAACTACCATTGGGCTACACCTGTAGTCCCATAAAAACATATTATTAATGAAATAGTATAATGGAGATTACAGATTTTGGGTGAACATAAGTTTTAAAAAAGTCATTGTTTTAGTGAAGATTATGCTAAGTAAGCATAAGAAGAGTACATCAATTCATGTGCCAAACATATTTCTTGTTATATTGCACATATACACACTCACGCAGGAACATAGACAAGGCTATACATATCCTATATTGAGAACCATAGCAATTCCAGATGCAAGATTGCATCCCTTACAGTCTCCCATCAAGACCTATCATATAACCCAGTAGATGCACTCTGTAAGCAAAGACCTTCTGCGCTGTGCTCAACACTGCAATTTCACCTTAGAACTGAGATTTTTGCTACATAAAGCCTCCATCCTACACTGCAACTCTACTGCTTTCTTCTATATATTCACCCTCCCCTCCCTGTTGAGAATCAAACCATGGGGAAAGCCAAACATTTAACTTTTAAGTCCTTGAAAAGATAGCAAAATAAATTTA
This sequence comes from Ondatra zibethicus, assembly GCA_004026605.1. NCBI lineage: Eukaryota > Metazoa > Chordata > Mammalia > Rodentia > Cricetidae > Ondatra > Ondatra zibethicus. Next base: position 33,172 of record PVIU01015226.1, read on the forward strand.
ACTGCTGAGAGATAGCAATTAATTATCCAGCAAATAGGTCTAGTGTCAAATTTTTGTTTCTTTCAGTCATAAAAACATTTAAGTTTCCTTTAAATAATTTCATCTGACCGAACTTGTCATTTTTGCTTCAAATCTATTTTGTGGAATTTTTAAAAAAGGTTTTACTTGCTGTCTATTTTCTTTCTAATTTGTTCTAATGCTATGGGAGGAAGAGGAGCATAGGCAGCATTTCTGGGGTTCATTTTAAAGTTTTAATGGAAGAATATGTATATCTAGGAGACTCTACTGCTCACACCTGATGCTGTTGAAGGTGATACAGCATATTTTTCTGCTTGCCTTTTTGCACTCTGTCTTTGCACTTTGTAAGTTTGAAGAGCCACTCTGGTATAATGTTTCTATTAAAGATTCTAATGGAACATAAAGTTGCGTTCACCTAAAACTTATTTGACTATGAATGTTATCGGAGAACTGAATTGTATCAATTTGTTAGTAGGTAATATCAGCTTTGATAGTTGTGTACCTTAAAATAGTGAAGGAGACTGTAATTTACAAGTTATTGTTAGTTTTTATTTATTTTTGTTAGGAATTGGCAAAGATCACTATGAAAAGAATAAAAGTATGAATGACTAAATAATCTAAAGTTTCTGTTCCTCATTTCCTTTCCTGTTTGTGTCCTAGTAAATTAGGAGACGTGAAAGCAGTGTCATAACTATAATGTGTGGCAATACAATGTGTGGCAATAATTTAGGAAAGATCCCATATGTGCGCCTCACTTTAAGGGCTAATATATTGAAGTTTTGAAATAAAAGGAGTCATGATAATTATGAAACTCTAGTTGTTGCCATATTTTCAAAGAATATGCTAAGGAGTGTTCTAATATGTACTATGAGAAATGGCTTTTGAAGAGCCTTTTCAGTCAGAATTGGAGCTCACGATTCCTTGGCATGTGCCCCAAGGCTCAGTTTCTTGGTTTTTCAGAGTAGGAAACAGTAGCTAGGCCAAATCACTTCCCTTGTATGTTGATCCGACAACCTGCAGGACACTTTTTGTTTGTGTTTTTGTAGTGCTAGAAGTCAAACCTTATGCGTACTAAATGTATACTTTACCACTAAGCCACACCCCCAGATCACCCTACAGAGGTCTTTGTGGATTTCCGACCTCCTCGAGCCTTTGTTAGCCAGGGAGTAGTGAGGCCATGGCTTGTTAAATCTGCACAACTGGAGGCACCAAGTAAGGCTGCTGTGAGAAATGAGGCCTCATGACCCTGAAGCCACTGCAGTTCTTGCCATGTCAGAGGCAACAGGACTTTGGGGAGAGTTAGTCTCAATCTAGTTCAGAGCTAGCTTGGAAGAAACAAGAATTCTTCTAGAGTTCTTGGGATCTCACAGAACTAGCAGTCTGACTCAAAGTCTGAGAATCCACAGGGCAAAAGGAAAAGCTAGAAATGCTTCTATCTCTAGGCACCAAGGACATTAGCTGCACTTTGTCTCTGGCTGTGTCATCTTCAATATCTCCTCATCCTTCACAGTGGGCATGACAGCACCTGAGTGCCCCCACGTCTTGGGACATTTTTCTGTATGTAACCATCTTATACTTCACTCCTTGTGCCCCTGTGTCTTTGATGGCCTTTATGCAGTGACTTTTCTCAGCCTAGATACCTCTACTAAGTTCCGGTTGATTATATTTCATTATCTACCTTCCACAGTCTTAAGGCAGCTAATGGTAATATGTTCAATAAGTGACATTCTCTGGAAGAATAAATAAAACTCAATCTTTTTTGCTTCCTCTGTGTTTAGACAGGAGCTCTCTGTGTACCCTGGGCTGGCTTTGAATTTACAATCCTACCATAGCCCCAAGCTCTTGGACAAAAAATATTCCAGTTTGAGAGCTAGCATGATAACACAGTGGATAAAAACTCTTGCCAGCAAACCTAAGGATCTGAGTTCCATACCATTCTGGAGTTAGGTTCTGATCTTCGCATGCACACTGTGGGTTGCATACCCCCCAGCATACACACTTACATACGTCACACACACACACTTGCACTTACACATACACTTATACACACCCCTACACTCATACCCATACACACACCTATACACACACATGCCTGCACACACATCCCCCCACACATATACATACCTACATCCACATACACACCCCTACACACACACCCTATACATGCATACACCTATACCTAAACACACACCTACATATACACACACCTATACCTATTCACACACACCCCTACATACATCACACACACATACTCACACTTGCACCTACACATGCACTTATACACACACTTATACACGCCCCTATACTCATACCCATACACACACCTATACACACACATGCCTACACATACATCCCCCCACATACACACACCTACATCCACATACACACCCCTATACACACACCCTATACATGTATACACCTATACCTACACACACCTACATACACACACACCTATACCTACCCCTACACACCCCTACACACATCACACACACACATGCACACACATACACACACACCTACATACACACACTTATACACACGCCTATACACATGCTACATGCATACTCCTACATACACACAGCTATATATACATACCTACACACATCCCCCTACATACACACAGCTATACCTATACCCCTACACACCCCTACATACACACCTACACACATCCCCCTACATACACACAGCTATATATATACCTCTACACACCCCTAAATACACACAGCTATACATACATACCTATACACATCCCTCCTACATACACACACACTTATACCCACCCCTACATACACACAGTTGTACACACACACACAACCTATACATACACACACATCTAAACACACATCCCTCCTAACACATACACACACCACACCCATACACACACTTACATACACACCTATACACAGCCTCCCCCACACCTATGCATACACATCCTATACACACACATAAAACAAAACAAAAATATTCCTTTTGTAAATATTCCTTTTGAGGACTTTATATGAGCCTGCAGTGCAATGTACCTACTAAGAAAATGAGGCCAGTGTAGTCTAACTGCATGAGGAACATGAATGGATCCAAGATGAAGGTCATGATACTGAGGATACAGGACTTCAGATAAGATCTATGCTGTGCCCATGGAGGACAAGGGAACCACACATAAAGTTTAATCAGACTCAGGAAGGATTCACAATTTTCAATTATCCTTTGTGTTTGCTCTCTTTTTCTAGGGATGGCACGATTGAAACCGAAGAAATAAAGGTCATAATCCTAACATTTTGACTGTTATCAGGAGCCATTCATTTTTAAAACATGATAAAAATCCAACATTTTAAAAATAAATAAACAAAAGAGGACATGAAGAAAGAGGGGAGTGTTGAGGGAGGTCTTGAGGAGTAGGAAGTGGATGATGAGGTAGACACGATCAAAATACTTTATACACATGAAACAAAGTATTGAAGAACTAATAAAAAGCGTTTAAAATCAAATGTTATGTGAATCAGTCAACTGACGTTAATTGAAAATCCATTTATATATGTTAATTCTCTTTCTTTTTTATTGAGCTCTACATTTTTCTCTGTTCCCCTCTCTGTCTCTCCTTTCCCCTCAGCCCTCTCCCAAGGTCCCCATGTTCCCAATTTACTCAGGAGATCTTTTCTTTTTCTACTTCCCATGTATATTAGATCTATGTATGTCTCTCTTAGGGTCCTCGTTGTTGTCTAGGTTCTCTGAGATTGTGATTCGTGGGCTGATTTTCTTTGCTTTATGTTTAAAAACCACTTATGAGTGAGTACATGTGATAATTGTCTTTCTGGGTCTGGATTACCTCACTCAAAATGATGTTTTCTAGCTCCATCCATTTGCCTGCAAAATTTAAGATGTCGTTATTTTTTTCTCCTGTGTAGTATTCCATTGTGTAAATGTACCACATTTTCCTTATCGTAATTCTTAATAGATTAGAAGTAATTGAAAACATATAATATATGATTGGAAAAGGAATTAAGATTTGTGGGGATACTAAAGTTAGTATAAGACTTTGACAGCTTCAGTGTCTTGATTTGTATAATTACTTTCCTGAAGCAGTCTGACTTTACCAAGAATATATCTGTAGGAAGGATTCTATTGAATAGATAGTGTCTGCAGAAAATTCAATAGACTCAAAGGAACTGGCAGTTCTCACAACATGAAGCAGAGTATAAACTCCAACCATCTTATATTTGCAGTACTAGGGGTCTAGGAAAATGGAACACTCTCTCCCACTTGGAATATAGTTTCATCCTTTTGCCAAAAGGGGCATTTTACTTGAGAAAAGAAACACCTTTTTATCTATTACAAAAGAAATGAATACAATAATTAATATTACACAAATATTACATCACCATTACATTTCATTTCTATTACATAGAAAAATCACATCGCTATTTCTAGAGAAAAATGGATAAATACTAAGTAAGTAAAGACCAAACGTCTAGTTCATCTTTATACATGTCACAAGGTTTGTAGAATTCTGGATTAGTGGACTGGGGAGACAATGCAGTTAGCAAAGCACTCACCAAGCAAACTTGAGGACCTTGGTTCAGAGCCCAGCACCATCCTGTAAGCCTGGTGCTGGGGAGGTAGCAATAATGAGATCCTTCAAGCTCTTTGCCCAGCTTGTCTTGATGAGTTGGTAGTCTCCAGTGCACTGTGAGATCCTGCTCAAAATTAAGGTGGAACGCAATAGAGGCAGATGCAAAACTTAGACAGGTACTGTCTGACAGGCAAAAGAATGGGCAGGATTTTTTTTATAGACAACACCGAAGGAAAATCAAAAATTTAGACTGGTTTAATATAAAAATGAGAAAAGATAAAGTTGGGGAAAATTCAGCTTAGAAAGGAAGGAAATTAATTTAATTTGAATATATTGAATCTTAAGTAACAGGAGGACAGATATAGGTAGAAATCGCATGCTTGGTGTATTTGACAGTACCTCAAAATTATATACTATCTTATGATTTTACAAGCCACTTTAGCATGTATAACTCTTTGTTTACATGTACTTGTTGAGATGACAGACAGACATGAGTAATTACTACCTACAAGAGAATTGAACTGGGACGGTAGCACTCACTTAGCTTTGGGTTCAGTGACCAGCACCAGAACAAAACAAAACAGAAAAGTGGAGATATAATCTCCGTTGCGATTTGCAAAGTCATGAACTCAGGCAATGTCTGGTGATCATGTGACCTCCTCCCAAAGAAGAATATATGTTTTACTCCATCACAGGTCTTTAGTGAGGAGTAAAGCTATATGGTGGGAACCCCATCACGGTGATTACTGGTGAAGCCAGAGAAACACCTCCAGGAAATGAAGAAGGATAAAGAGCACAAAGCAAAATAAGCAACTAGCCATTGGAGTGCAAAGAAAAGTCCTTATGAAGTTGATAAGGGAAAGGAGACCTTTATTGGTGGTGCATGCCTTTATTCCCAGCACTCTGGAAGCAGAGGCAGGCAGATCTCTGTGAGTTTGAGACCAGCCTGGTCTACAGAGCCAGGACAGCCAAGAAAGATAAACCCTGTCTCAAGAGAATGGAAAACAAACAAACAAAGGAAAAAATGGAAAAAGAGCCCTTAAAGATAAAAGAAACAAATATTCACTACTCCATCCAAACATTTTAATGCCATTTTTATGAGTCTTATACATACCACATCTTATTGGTGAGTAATAACAGCTAAACTTGGGATTTATATTCTAGCGAGAGAGCAGAGAAAAGAAATTCTCATAACAAAAATAGCAGTAAACACTTACTAGTCCCTACCAAGCTTTTAAAACACAACATTAAATCCTTTGAACCATCTTATAAGGTGATTATTTCCATAAGGTATATTTATTTTTAGCAGAGGAAGCAGAAACCAAACATAACTTACCGAGGTTTTCCTGGATAGTGATGATAAAGTCATGACACATGGCACGCTGTGACTAGGGACTCTTTTATCTTAGCTGGTCAGAGAAGCATCTCTAATAGAGAAAACATATGAGCCTAGACTCAGAGAAGAGACAGATGTGGCCAAACCAACTTATAGAGTCAAATGTTCCTACAGCTCTTACCGACATAGTAAGAGCTCTCATGTCCAAGGATAATGAGATCATTTGTAGGCCAGGGAATGCTCAATAAACAGTATCACACAAATCAAAGGCACAATCAAGTAGAAAATTTAGGGGATATGAACTTTGAAACATACTTTTTTTTTTTCAAAAGTACAGTTTAAAGTTATCAAAGGGTTACAGATAGGGTAGTAATATAGTTTATATTCCAAAAAGACTAGTCTATTTGCTTTGTGGAAAGCAGACCAAACAGAGTAAGGCTCAAACCTGATAAATGGGTTGGGGCATTTTTTAAGAATGGAAATATTTTTCTTTTTTATTAAATAATTTTTATTGATTTTATTGAGCTATACATTTCTCTCTGCTCCCCTCCCTTCTTCTCCCTTCCCCTTCAGCCCTCTCCCATGATCCCCATGCTCCCAATTTACTTAGGAGATCTTGTCTTTTCCTACTTCCCATGTAGATTAGATCCATGTATGTCTCTCTTAGGGTCCTCATTGTTGTCTAAGTTCTCTGTGATTGTGAATTGTAAGATGGTTTCTTTGCTTTGTTTTTTTACTACTTATGAGTGAATACATATGATGTTTGTCTTTCTGGGTCTGGGTTACCTCACTCAATATCATGTTTTCTAGATCCATCCATTTGCCTGCAAAATTCAAGTTGTCATTATTTTTTTCTGCTGTGTAGTATTCCATTGTGTAAATGTACCACATTTTCCTTATCCATTCTTCGGTCAAGGGGCATTTAGATTGTTTCCAGGTTCTGGCTATGACAAACAATGCTGATATGAACATAGTTGAGCAATGTCCTTGTGGTATGATTGAGCATCCTTTAGGTATATACCCCAAGTGATATTGCTAGGTCTTGAGGAAGGTTGTTTCCTAATTTTCTGAGAAATCATCATACTGATCCAAAGGGGCTGTACCAGCTTGCACTACCACCAGCAACGGAGGAGTGTTCCCTGTTCCCCACAACCTCTCCAGCATAAGTTGTCATCAGTGTTTTTGATCTTGGCCATTCTTACAGGTGTAAGATGGAATCTCAGAGTTGTTTTGATTTGCATTTCTCTGATGGCTAAGGATGCTGAGCATTTTCTTAAGTGTCTTTCAGCCATTTTATATTCCTCTGTTGAGAGTTCTCTGCTTAGGTCTGTTCTTTATTTTTTTGTTGAATTATTTGTTCTTTTGATGACCAATTTCTTGAGTTCTTTATATATTTTGGAGATGAGCCCTCTGTCTGATGTGGGGTTAGTGAAGATCTTTTCCCATTCTGTAGGCTGTCATTTTGTCTTGTTGACTGTGTCCTTTGTTTTACAGAAGCTTTTCAGTTTCAGGAGGTCCCATTTATTAATTGTTTCTCCCAGTGTCTGTGCTACTGGAGTTATATTTAGGAAGTGGTCCCCTGTGCCAATGCCTTCAAGTGTACTTCCCACTTTCTTTCTATGAGGTTCAGTGTGGCTACATGTTGATATCCATTTATGCCAGTTGGGCATTTTAGTTGTACCCTAAGTTGTAATAGGAATGGGACAAAGATAGTGAGGGTGAGCAATGATGGAGTTAATGAAAAACATTTTATCTGAGGGGTAGACAGCAAATGTTTTAAATCAGTAGGACTTACTGATGGCCATATACAGGAAGACAACTAGGAAACTTGACATAATACTCAGGAGAAAAAATATTCATGATGTTCACTAATAGTCAAGTACAAAATAAGTAAGAGGAGGAATGGGAAGAAAAAAGACATTCCTGGTTTGATTTCTGGATGTTCTGAGGCTAGAAGAGTGTTTCTTTCTGATGAAAAATTAGAGGTCAAATTGTACTAGGTTAAGGGACGTGGTAATGGATACTGCTAATATATACATATATATGGAATATAAATATATATATATGCGCATATATGCCTTATGTAGAATCATGGCAATGAACAAGTGAATCTCAGCAATTCCATTGTAGGTTATCCAGTATTTGCATTAGCCAGGTCCTCTGCTTTTCTCTGGCTTTCTCGTTGTTCATTAAAATTGATAAAAAATGTTGACGTCAGAAGCTGGGTGTGGTGGTGCATGCCTTTGATCCCAGCACTTGGGAAACAGGGGCAAGTAGATCTCCATGAGTTTCGACAGCATGGTCCACAAAGCAAGTTCCAGGACAGTCAGGGTTGTTACATGGAGAAACCCTGTCTTGAAAAACAAACAAAAACAAACAGGAAGGAAGGAAGAAAGGAAGGAAGGAAGGAAGGAAGGAAGGAAGGAAGGAAGGAAGGAAGGAAAGAAGGAAGGAAGGAAGAGTTAGCATTAGAGATGAAAATTATTGATTGAAACTGGGGAAACCCTTCTCCTTGTCTGTGGCACTCATGCCACAGATACCTGAGAGCTGGCTCTCTCCCTCAGTTTCAGGAAAGGGACTGATGCTGGTGAGTCATGTGCGTACATAAGATGCCATCTAGATTACAGTTGGAGCATCTGGCTGTGGGAATACAAATAAGCCCCTTATCAGTGGGCAGGGCCTCTGTATACATACATGGGTTGGGCAGCCGAACAGAAAGCTGACCTGAAGAACATGCAGGAGCTACATTGAAACTTCAGTCCCCTCCAGATTTCACAGTGGCTTTGGGCTTATTCATAATCCCACATATACATGGACCACGAGGAGGACAGTGTGGACTGACCCAAATCTTAGCTGGATTTTGTTACTGAGACAAGCCCTATCAACAGAGTGACACTCTACCACACGTTCTGTCATTTAAATCTGTGTTCTTTATAAATTCCCAACAGGTCTGCACCCTCTGAGGTAGTGTTCCATAGTTTGGTACTTAGTTCCCATTACTTTATTGCTAAAAGTGTGTTTCTCTTCTGGCCATATGACACTTTAGGATACATAGTAGAAGAATGTACCCTTTATGACAAACATGATAACAGCCTTGCCTTACTACTGCCAACCTAGGTTACCAAACAAAGGCAATAGCAGAAATATAGATCTAGTTCCACAGGATCTGGGGCCCTAAAATAATGTGAGAGAAACCGATGTTGGAAATTAAATCGTGAATGGAAAATTGAATTGTTTTGAAGTCTTTGACGAAGAAAAAGCCAATGTAGCATAAGGAATGTTTCTACCAGATGCAGAGACCCACTGTCAAAGATTAGGCCAGGCTCAGGAGAATCCTGCTGAAGAGAAGGAGGAAGGATTGTAGGAGCCAGAAGGGTCAAGGATATTGCAAGAAAACTCACAGAATCAAATAATCTGAGCTCTTAGTAGCTAATAGACTCTGAACCAACAACCTCTGAGGTGGCATGAGACTGATCTAGGCACTCTGCATATATGCGACAGTTGTGCAGCTTGGTCTTCTTATGGGAATAATAGTGGAGGCAGGAGCTCTCTTTGACTCTTTTGCTGACTTTTGGGACCCTGTTCCTTTTATTGGGTTGCCTTGCCCAGTCTTAACACAAGGGGAAGTGCTTAGTCTTTTTGCAACATGATATGCTATGTTTTATTGCTATCCATGGGAGGCCTGCCTTTCCTGAAGAGGTACAGAGGGGAAGTAAATTGGTGTGGGGGCAGATGGAAGGTGGAGAGGACAGACTGGGAGGAGAGGAGAGAAGAGAAACTGTGGTTGGGATGTTAAAAAAGTGTTTTTACTACAGATGTTGATCAAGCCTATTGCATTATTTTTGTCACACTGTTTAGCATTTGGCTTTGGGCTTGAGATAACTTTCATAGAGGACAAATCCCAGCACAGCAGTCTGCAACAAGGTTCCAAGGTGTGTGTTTTACACTGGGAAAAATTGTGGGTCACAATGTAAGCATTATTTGGCAATAACATCAGAATTGTACCACTGTAGAACAGTTATGGTATATAATGTGTGTGTGTTTGTTTGTGTTTGTGTATGTGCACAAGAACCTGGGTATTTCATAAAATATATTGTTGCTTGGATACCTCTCCTTGAAAAAACATACTAGTCTTCATAAAACTATTATTTTATAATTTCTTGCTTCAAGATTTATTTCAGTAAATTTTTGAAATATTGCTAAATAAAAGTAGGTTTAAAATTTACCTCTTGTTTTCTGACACCTTCAAATTATCACTAACACGGCAATCTGTTGTTTTGCTGCCTTTTATGTGAGGTCATTGGTTCATGCAAATACCCACAGAAGAGTTATCCCATATATGCCAAGTATGTGTTTTCATCATCAACAACAGCATTTCACATGATATTAAAGAAGATTTAGTAGCATTTTAATGACACGTTACTCTTAAAACAATACCATACTGGGTGCATAGATTCTTTCCAGTTTTCCAAAACTGTGTGGAAATTTTGATGGATTCTTTTATAGCAAACACTCTGATTATTTCCTCAGAATGAATAACTATGCCAAAGCTAAAAAATGTAAAATTTCATTTTTGATACAATTCTCAGCAATTCTTTTAAATTTAGAATGACAGAACGGAAAGAAAACTTATGTCAGTACCAATAGGAGACATTGGAAAGCAATTTACTCTAGAGTTTTCTCTGTAAGCCTTTACTCTTCTTATTTCATTATTTCTCAACAAAGAACTTGAGACAAATTTTAGATATTGTATAGCACTGTCTATGAGTACTTCAGTGTTTGTTTCATTGATTTTTTTTGTTTAAATTTTATATGTGTGAATGTTTGCCTGGCTGTTTGCCTGTGTACATACCTCAGTGGTTGAGTGGTTTTTTGCCTAGCATTTTCAAAGCTTTTGGTTCAGTCTCCAGTACCAACAACCAATAATCACTCAAAGAGAATCAAATCCTGGCTCACAAATTTCATTCAATTTTCAAGGGTCTTTTATTTCCTATATCTGGAAAGTACTTTAGCATTTCTTTTCAGTTTTAGGTTTTGTCATTTCTTCATAAAAATTACTGTCTTAGGGTTCTATTGCTATGAAGAGACACCAAGAACATGGCAACTCTTATAAAAGAAAACACTTAAATGAGGCTGGTTTTCAGTTCAGAGGGTCAGTCCATCATTATCCTGGAAGGAAGCATGGTGGGACACAGGCAGTCAACAAGAAGAGAATGAGACACGGAGCCTGGCTTGAGCATCTGAGACCTCAAAGCTCACCCCCAGTGACACACAAGACCACACCTACTTCATCGAGGCCACACCGCCTACTAGTGTCATTCCCTATGAGCCTATGGGGGCCATTTTCATTGACGCCATCACAATGACAACACAGTTCTCTAAAATACCTCATATTTGGTGCTTCTCTAGTTTTTTTATGGTAAAATTCAAGTTATTTTCCTTTACAAAGAATATTCTGACCTTGATAATGTGCCTCATATGTACATTATATTGGAAACTGCAAAATGTCCATTTATCCCAGCTCTGTGTTTTAGTTTTGACTATATAGTTAATTAAGAACTTGATACCTAATAAATTCTCTGTTGGAAACTTACACTTTTCTTCTTGTAATTATTGACTAACATTAGGGAGCTGTTTCTAGACTACATAAGTCCTTTCTCATTGACATATCACCCTGCGCTTTCACTAGTCACTTATGGTTCCTTCGAGTCCATCATTTCTTCTGTATTTGTTCTTTGGCATCTTCTCTAAGACACAACTTTTCTTAGATATTACTTCATTTATTTTGATTGCTATGGACTTATGAACTTACAGTTCTATCACCATTTGTAAATTAAATATAAAGGGTGTTGAACAAGAGAAAACTCAGCTTGTGGTTCAACTCTCATAAAATCTTGACTAACCAGCGAGCTAGCACAGGAATTGCCTGGAAAGAATCCTGGTTTGGATAGTACAACCCAGGTACTATTGGCTGTTGCTCAGTCCTACGCTAGAGGGACCCGTGGAGAATGTGGACAGCGGATGACAGAGGCTGTAGATGAAGATGATGGGAGGACTCCTAGATTCTTCAAATGTGGGTTTTGGTAGAGGGTTGTGTGACTGAAGTTAGGCTTCAAAAAAACTGGTCACACTGAAAGACTCCAAGGAAAGTCAACAAAAATTAATTCAAAATCACACTTGCTATGAATCCAACATGTTTCTGGTAGTAGCTGCCCAGATGACATCATGTGACTTTATTGCAGTCTTGGTTCTGAACACATACCATGCTCATTTGGTACTGCTCAACCATCAAAGCATTCAGTTCCATTACCGCAGCCTAAGACACTTTGGGTTGGATTATGATATGTTATCAACTGCAATGACTTGTTGTACACACAAGGTTTATAAATACAGTGGTTTAATTGCTGGAAAACAAGATATTTAATTTTCTTCTATTGTCATCTCTCAGCATGGAAATATCAAATTAGTATATCTTTGTACTGCATTATGCTAGATGTTTTATTTTAAATGTTTCTGTCTGGGTTATAGACTTGAGTTTAACTAAAAAATTTTAAAGGACCATTGTCTTGAGATTAATACAGAACTTCCAATCATGTTCAGATGTATGTGAAGTGAGCTTCTTATCATTAATGATTATGAAGTTAAAATGTTAGTCAACTCTAAAAATCATTGCAAATGCTCTGTATCAAACCATCAGTCAAGATCTAATAATTTATGGGGAAGAAACTACTAAGTTCAAATAACTAGAATGCAAATTTGTTTCCATTTTTTGTTTTTTCCTGATAATTTTTTTATTACTTTATAAATAATACCAATCGGGGCTGGAGAGATGGCTCAGTGGTTAAGAGCTTTGCCTGCTCTTCCAAAGGTCCTGAGTTCAATTCCCAGCAACCACATGTGCTCACAACCATCTGTAATGAGATTTGGTGCCCTCTCCTGGTCTTCAGGGATACATGCAGGCAGAACACTGAATACATAATAAATAAATAATTCTTTAAAAAAAATACCTGATACCAGGTCATCTTATTTAAAAAATAAATAAATAAATAATGCCAATCAAAATTTCCACTTCCTCCCCTCCTCCCACTTCCCTCCTGCTTTTCCCCTCCCCCCTCCCCCTTCAGTCCTAAGAGAGGGCAGGGTACCCTGCCCTGTGGGAAGTTCAAGGCCCTCCCTCCTCCATCTAGGCTTAGAAAGGTATGCATCCAAACAGAATAGAATCCCAAAAAGCCAGTACATGCAGTAGAGACAAATCCCATTGCCATTCTCATTGGCTTCTCAGTCTGCCTCAATTGTGTGCCACATTCAGAGGGTCCAGTTTGATCCCATGCTCATTCAGTAGGAAATTGGAAGCAGACAAGATTGCCAGGCAAAAGTTGGGAGCATGGAAGTGGGGGTGGGGTGGGGGGAAGTGGAGAGGGGGAGAAAGAAGGGAGAAGGGGAGAGTTGGGGAGAGCTTGGGAGAGTGGGATGGTTGAGATGGAGGAAGGAAGCTTATGGGAGCAGGGAAGAAGAAATCTTAATTAAGGGAGGCATTGTGGGGTTGGCAAGAGGCTTGACTCTAGAGGGGTTCCCAGATGTCCACAGGGATGTCCCCAGCTAGGCCCCTGGGCAGTGGAGGAGAGGGTACCTGAGCTGGCCTTGTCCCATAGTCAGACTACAGGATGGCTATCTTGAATATCACCATAGAACCTTCATCCGGCGAGGATGGAGATAGAGACAGAGACCCACATGTACTAGACTGAGCTCCCAAGGTCCAGTTGAAGAGCAGAAGGAGGGAGAATATGACCAAGGAAGTCAGGACCACGAGGGGTTGGTACACCCACTGAGACAGTGTGCCTGAACTAATGGGAGCTCACCAAATTCATTTTTAATAAATGTCAAATTATCTGTTTACTAAATAATTACTCAAGATAATTTTGTCATGATTTTATCAGTATTTGTTCTATTTGTATAGCTATTTTAGTTACCTATATGTCAGGAGTCATGTAAAAATCTCTTGGACAGAAAGAAATTCAAAGTAGGAGTTTAAGATGAGCTGGCTTCCTCACTCCACACAGCAAATACATTCTTACAGAGAGGTTTGTTTGGGGCATCTTCCTGCTATTCAAAACCTTGTAATTCTATTGTTGAGAAAAAGAACTGAGCAAGGAAGAGACAGCAAGAGGTGGGCTGAATAAATATGTAAAAATAGGGCTAACAATGATTGCCCCTGGACTGAGAATATCAGTTTTTAACACTCGTGTGTTTTGCAAATTTCTACAATAAACATTGGATTTTCATGTTAGAAAAACTGGCTAGAGAAACACAAAAAGGATTTACTCCCTATCTTCAATAAATCCTTTAAAAAAGCTGTGTTAGAAACACAACAGACAACCTTTCAACTACTAGCAGAGACATCTGGGGTTTTAGGAAATGGTTTCATAACATCTCAAAGAACTTTTGAGAAGTGTTTTAGAATAAAAAGCTGATGTTTAAAATAAAAAAAATCAGAAATTTTACCAGTCTGAGTTTTCTTGAAGAATAGAATGCTGACAAACACCTGTTCTTTTCTAGATTAATATCAACTGATAAGCATTCAACACTGATATTTATTTTTCCCAACTTAATATTTTTATTGATTATTTGGGAATTTCACATAATGTATTCTGATCAGGTCACTCACACTCACTTCCCAGTCCTCCCAGGTCTGCCCCCGCCAATTCTTGTGAGCACATCTCCCCCACCCCTGCTCAGAAAACAAAACACAAGTCCAATCTGGATTGCCTACTGGAGCGTGGCTAAACTAGCAGTGGCCAGACCCTTATAGGAAACTGAGTCCTTCCCTACTGCACTCCACAAGTAGCTATCCATCAGTTGTGGAGAGTTATTCTTCTGCATCCTTATCACATTTTTAAGTGTTGTCTTCAAATGCTTCCTGTCTCAGCTGCTATTTGGGGGGTTTGGGTAGAGGTTGTCACAGAAGCCTTCCGTGACTCTTTCTCTACTGTAAGTTTGCAGTCACCAACACCACACAATAGTAGCTTCCTTGCCCTTTACAGTCATGGGGAACACAGATCACAGACTTCCACATGGCCTCCAGTATCAGCACATGCTGCAGACATCAGCATGTCTCTCATGGCAGCACAGACAAGGACATCAACTCAGTCCTCTACTGTAGCACGGACCAGGCATACCACCATCTACCTGGCCTCAGGGGCATGGGTCACAGGCATCAATATGGTCCCCAACATGGACATCAATACTCCCTTTGGTCATAGCAGATACCACGGACACCCCGTGGCCTTCAAGGAAGCGTGTAACACAGACATCAACATGGCTCAGATTGCATCACAGACTATTCACGTCTACATGGCCCTCAGTGACAACACGGGTAACAGACATCAACACCAGCCCTGGCTGAAGCAGGACCATATTCCCCACATTGCCTCAGGTGGTACTGGCTATGTACATCAACATGACCTCTGGCAGCAACCTAGACCACAAAGAATACCATGGCCTTCTTACCTTGCTTCTGGTGGTAGCATGCCTCAGATGTCAACACAGCCTCCAGTAGTCTAGACCACAGATACCCACACCAGCCTCGGGCTTCATCACGGCCTGGGACAGCATCAGGGACCATGGATACAACATGGCCTTTAGGGAGAGCATGGACCATGTAGGTCTTCTGAGGATGTCCAATCCAGAAATTGAACCATTCTTCATCTTGGATATTGACCTCTCTCTCACACAGCCTTCTCTCGCACCTGCCACCACTATAGTGTCTCTGGTTCCACCTCTCCCCACTGTGCATGCAGTGCTCGGTTCTTCCATCAGTC
>PVIU01015227.1:0-49095 GCA_004026605.1 Ondatra zibethicus
TTATGGGCTGGTGAAACAAAGAGACGGCAGGGAGGCTAAGTAGGCACATTTGGAAGACATGAATAACTACAGAGACAAGGTTTAGAATGGCCCCTGCCAGGACGACAGGAAGTGGGTGGAAGTGAGCAGGACTCTATTAATTCCCTACGGCCTTAAATGAGTCATGACTTTCAGTTTCCTACCCAAGTGTCTGGCATTTAGCTGCCTGGATGCCATGCTTCCATCATGACTAAGGCCCTGGTGGGCACATATGGCATCCTATACCCACACAGCCATCCTAACTCCAAAGGCCACAGACAGAGCTGCCCAGTACATAGTCCATTATTACTACTTTCTGGTCCAGTCCCTGAGCTTTTTAAACCTCTGCCATGCAGCTGTGTGGCCTGGGATTACTCTCCTTATGCTCAGCACACTAGGTCCTAAGCCCTCCAGGCCCATCTCCTCAGGGCAGCTATCCCAGTCCTACTGGTCCATTCTCATTAGGTTAACCCCACCTCTTCATCCATGATTCTCCCACCCATGCCCTCACCAAGCTTTAGACACCATCGAGTCAGATGCCAGCACTGTCTCCATAAACACTGGCACCAGCATGGGCAGAAGCTCTGTAGACTCCTGTTTGGCTCCTGAGGGTCCCCAACCTGCTGACTCCACACTGACCATGACACCAGTCTCTCCAGTTGTATTATTATCCATCTAACAGCAGCCTCCATATCCAGTGGCTCCTATGGAGTCCAGACTGCTATCCCCTCAAAGAAAGGAGCAATTACAGGCTGGAGTTTGCCTCTGGGGCCTGTGGTCCATTTTCCCAGAGGCTATCTAGCCCCGCACACCAATACTCAGGGTTTTGGAGCTTCAACAAGGTCTCCAAGTTGGCAGGAAGGAAAGAAACTATAAGGCCTTCTCAAAAGAAGTTGAAAGTCTGGACCACAAACTTTCAAGCCTTTGTTGTGGCAGAGACGAGAAGAACAATGGCCATATTTGTGTCCAGGAGCTGTTCCTGTCCCTGGGCAGCCTCGGATGAAGCCCCCCAGTTCCAGTTTCAACCTACGTGAGCCTCCTTGGTGCTGTTACTATGCTCATCCAGACTCCAGCAAGCTCTAGCAGAAAGAGCTCTACTGAGCACTGTTTACATTCTTGCCGTTTTTGCCTCTGTTTAGACTTGTGAAAAAAAACACATTTCAAACATTTACAAGCAATCATAGGCCCTTGTGGATTTCACATAAACTCTTCTATAAACGAGTGAACTTCAGAGTCCCTAACCCCACAAGAAGCATAAACCCTTAAAACTATAGGCCCATGAAGATTCTCTGCTCCAACATTCTTGTTCCGTGGCCAGATAAATCTGGGCTAAGGAGGGCAGAGCCCTGCCTAGGCACAATGGAGTTGGGGACAGAGCTGATCTCTACCGCGCGACCCATGAATCCCAGCCCAGGTGCAAAACATCGGAGCCCACGAACTTTAACAGCATGTGGTTCTGTTTTTTAAAAGAACTGATTTGAGGTTTCAAAATATTAACGTGCCTAGGATTTTGGTGAAGGAATGTGTGTTAAGTGGACATGCTTGGCTGACAGCCATGCCCCAGCGCCAGGCAGGCTGCTTGCCTGATGAGACGGCCCTGAGACTTGATGTGTGGGGTGCGTCTGCTGTACAGTACCCCAGAATCACTGGCTTGCAGCATGGCTCCAGGGGAGGCCATATTGTCTACCAGCGGCTGCTCTAATGGGGAATTTCAGACAACCTTGCTTCAGGAGAGTCTGGATGAAGCCAGGAATGAAGATCCCTGCAGAGGCCTCCCGCCTCAGCACCAGATGGTACCATGAGAAAAACTTCACAATGAGCCAGGAAGGCACCAAGCAGACCCTAAGCCCTCTGGGCCAACACCTTCCCCTCTACCACAACAGGCCCAGGCAGGAAATTAAGCAAAACTCTTTCTGAACTTCCACAGAGGAATTTCCTGGAGGGTCCTGGAGGCCATGCTCCACAGAATCAGGTTACTGCAAAAGCTCCAGGCCCTGGGGTCCCTGCCACAGCACCTGCTAGGCAGAGCACCTTGTAATCTGACACTGGCCTGGGATGGCAGGCCTCAGGAAGCCAGGATAAGCCTTCCTAACTGAGGACCGCACAGGGACCTCCCGGGTCTACCCAGCTCTGCATCTCAAAACCAGGAGGCCTCTCAGCACATGCCTCAGGCTGCATCCTTTCCAAAGCTGAGAAGCTGCTGATCGGGAAGCAAGATGATGGCCACCCTGGCCCTAATGGTCTCCCCAAACCAAAGGCCTGAGGCACGACATCTTACAGCAGTCACTGATGATGTCCCTACACCCTAGCTACCGGTCTGTGTCAAGACTTCAGGCTCACAGTAACCTGCTTCATGGTGGGATGCTAGCAGGAAAACCAATAAGAGCTACATAAAATCTAGCTAATACAACATACCAACACTGATTTCTCAATCGCGCTCTCTCTCTCCCTAGCCTCCCTCTGTCCCTCTCCCTGCCTCCCTCCAAGTAGCCCAGGTTGCCCTGTTATTGAAATAATGCCTTCTCAGTAAGAAATCACTCTGCACACTTAGAAATTAATAAAGAAAAGATTCTATACTGGAGAAAAAAAGAAAGAAAAAGGAAAGTGCATGGCCAACTGGGGCTAATGTCCAAGGAAAAGCCAGCCTTAAATAGATTTCACAAATATTTGCACACCTCAGGCTTCTGAATTTTACAAACACCATTTTACACACATCCTTCCAGGCCCCGGCCCCAGGTTCCACTTCGAACAATTTAAGCAGAGACAGGAGCCTGCAAGTCTGGCCATGTGGGCAGATAGGACACTTACACAGCAAAGATATGGTCAGAATTATTTGAAGTATGCCAGTGTTAGTCTTCTGAGTCGTTTTTACCCAGGCAGGATTATGCCATCCCTGATAAAGGCACAGGGGACTATGGTAGACAGGACATTAGGGACAGTTGTGACCCTGCGCTGCCCCCTTGAGCTGCCCAAGGAGGCATGTTTTGGAGAATGGGCCTAGTGACTGGGCAGTCCTGGAGAACAAAAATTGACATCTAGCATTGTAAATGTTGCTTGTCCCTAACAGGCCTGGTTAGCACACTACTTATCTTGGGGATTTAGGAGGCAGCACACCACTAGCTAGCTTCTGGTTTACGTGATTTAATGTCCTCTAAGCTAATTGCTTAGCAAATCCTTGGTAGATATATTCTCTTTCTTTCACATCAGCCCGCATGACCAGTCCTTCAGTCTCAGCCTCCCAAGCATTGGGATTATAGCTCTGTACCATCTGTGCATGAGAGTATGATGTGTGCGGAGGTCAGGGACCAGTGGATCCTACTGTGGATCCTGGGATCAAACTCAGATTGTCAGGTTTGCGTAGTAAGCACTGAGAGCTGCTGAGCCACTCTGCTAGCCCCATGCCTGCCTTTCTTAAGTCTTTTTAAGCTGCAAAAATCTCCTTTTCAAAGTCATTTATTTCCAGATTTTTGTCAGGCATTGCTAGCAAATGAAAACTGTATTTAAGATGTGCAAAGTGATGATATTATTCACATAGAATATGAAATGATTGTCAGATCAAACCAATTCGTCACCTCACAGATACTGCATGTATATGTGTGTGTGTGTGTGTGTAATGTGGGCATATGCTGCATGCATGTGTTGTACGTATATGTATGTAATATATATGTGTGTGTATGTATGCTGTATTACATATTGTGTCTGCATGTATGCATACATTGTATGTGTGTATGTTATATACATTTGTGTATATGTGTGTATGTGCATTATGCATATGTATGTGGGTGCACATATTGTGTGCCTATGTACATGTACTTGTGTATATGCATTATGTGCAATATGCATACATGTATATACATATATATACATGTATTACAGCACATATGTGTATATTTGTACATGTGTGTGTCTGTGTATATGTGTACATGTTTGCCATGGACTGGCTCAGTGAAGCCACTTAGACCGTGGTACTCAGGAAGGCACGAGGTCAGCAATGACAGACAGACACAACACACAAGAGAGTGGTTTGAATCTGCTGCGGTTTTACTGAATTCATGTTTTCATTATATAGTATTCAAACAAGGAACAAATCAGAAGGTCATGTATCATCAGTTGGCACAGTATGAAAGCTTCTTTTGGTTACATCAGTGATTTCTAAGAAAAGCATATTATCAGGAACAGGTGTTAGACATAAGAGATCCTTTGAAGAGGAACTCTTGTCCCTGGGAACATAAACCTCAGACGAGTGGTTTCATCTTATCTAAGAATAGAAAGTTTCTGTTTCATTATCGCTATCATGGCCCTCTCCAAGCTCCTCTTTCTAACCCTTTCTTTATCTCATCTAGTGACCAAATATGCCTGACAGCTCTCTGCACCTGCCAAAATATACTTTCTGTAACTTCTTATGCAGCAGATACCATGGGGGTCGGGATCTAGCAAGCCTATCCATAAAATTCAAAGTATAATATAACACTGTTTGTCCATCAACATTAACCCATCTATTCCCTTGCTCATCATACACCCCCATATATGGCAAGGGTTCTGCTGTAGTCTTATACATTCCCATACTATGCTTTCCTATCCCAGAGCTGTTCCTGAAGAGATAATCCTTGTCTTGTAGATATAAAGAATATCATTATTATAAAAGAGATTGTGCAAAGCCCATATCCCGCATAGCCAGCTAATCGAGAAACCTGTCTATGCCTCAATGGCGGCCAATACCAGGCCATCTGCCATTGACCTCCAGGAAGCCTAGTCCTATAGGACACATAGCTCCCATCTAGCATAATGATGTATGTCATGTCACACAGACGACACTGGAGTTGGTGTGGCACATGTTGAGTGCATGTGTGTGAGAGAGATAAGACTACTTCAGATCACTTACTCATCAAGTTCCCAAGCATGTACTTTGATAGTATTATAAATTCTCCAGAGCTTGCTCTTCCCACGAAACTGAAACTTACATCCTTTCAGCAACATTTCACCACGCAGAATTTGTCTGCTGTGCCTGGCTTGTTTCACTTAGCGTCACACCTGTCTCGACTGCTACAAACACAGGAGTGCTGTGAACATGGGAGCGCACGTCTCTCCCCAGACTGAGCTGTGGGTAGATGTCAGAGCTGTGTCTATTACCCTGACTGCTATGAACATGGGAGCGCACATCTCTCCCCAGACTGAGTGTGGGTATACATCAGAGCTGTGTCTATATCCCAACTTCTGTGAACACGGGAGTGCACGTGACTGCTGCAAACATGGTAGTGCACGTGACTGTTATGAACATGGGAGTGCATGTCTCTCCCTAGACTGAGGTGTCTTCTCAGGATATGTAGTTGTGGAAATGTGTCAGCATGAGGAGGAACTGGGTGTGGGGCAGATGGGAACCGGGTGCCATTTCCTTGCAACTGCCATACCCATCTAAAGTTATTCCACAAGAGCACACCGATTGAAAAAGCAACCTCCAGTTGCACACTCGTTCTCTAACAATCACCGGACTGAGAATTTACATGCCAGATATGAAGTAGCACTCCTCCACAGGACAGGGACTACGGTTAGAAGCTCCGCTTTACAGCCAAGAGAACTGAAGCCACCACTATGGACACCCAGAGTCCAGGCAAGCAGCATATATCAGGCAGGAGGCAGCTGCCTGGACACCCCAGGGCTCAGAGGGGCTCCTAGATCAGCTTGCTAAGTGGAGATCACTTTGTTGTGTTTCCTGAGGTCCTGAAACACAACCCTAACTGGGCACTTCCTCCATGTGCACTGACCTGGAGAACACAGCTGCCACCCTCCCCTGTAGCCAGCAGATCCTTTGCAGGGTGGGGGGGGGGGATTAAATTCCTTCTTATTCCTACCTCAATGGGTCTTAAACTATCATCCTGAGAGGCTTACCAAGAAGGAGTCTCTCCTCCCTCTGCTCATGAGTTTGTTTTTATCAAGACTCAGAAACCACCCTAGCACTGTTTCCTCGGCATCTGGAGGTGGGCCCCGCCCTGTGTAGCCAGTCACATCCACCAGGGACAAATCCCTCTGCTTTCCCTCAGCCCCTCCTGACCTGAGCTTCCAGCCTGGAGACCTGTCTGGGTTATGGGAGAACAGGAGAGACCCCTTCTCATTCCCCTCTCCTCTCCCTCCCACCTCGTTCAAGCACAGAGACACAGAGACGGAGAACGGGCTGCAGCTCTTTTGAATGTCCTTGCTCTATGACGTTCATAAGTGTGTGGCCGCTGCTGCCCAGGATGAACTGACACGGGACAGACACACCTGGCACAGAGGAAGAAGAGGTCCCACTTGTGACTCCGTGGTCTCCGTTCCCACCTGTCACTGCCACAGAGGTCAGGCTGCCTTCCCTTCTGTGAACTCTTGGCTGAGAGAAATCCTGAAGGACTAGGCAAAGGTCATGACAAAGCCCGGTGAATCTAAACTCACGTGACACAAAAGCTACACGCCTCGGGCTTTGTTCTCAATGGCTGATGTATCTAATTAGAAAAAAGGAAACAACCTTTTCCTCATTTCACACCCCTTCCCCAAGTTTGAGCCACTTCCTAGCGTCCAGCGAACATGGCCACAGCTGAGGCGCTCCAGGGTATTTCGCGCTCAGTGAATAATTATGTGAACAAAACAATACAACATGGTTGCCAACAGCTATTAAACCTGTGAAAAATGACCACAGAAAGCTCAGTTGACTGGCTATCAGGGGCCCTCATAGAAAGGAGGAAGCCAGCTGTGGCTTCACATCTGTAAACTCCAAATGCACCCAAAAGAAGCAAACAACCAAAAGAGAAACTGTCCGTGCGTCCTGATTCCCTGGACTGCCTTAGTACTCCTGCTGCCCATTGATTGGCTGGAAGCTGGTTTCACGCCTGAGCAGAGCAAAGGCACCCTGAAGGCTGCTTTAGGATGGAGACAGGTGGGGGATGATCAAGAATGAGTAGCTCCCAGCCTCGAATACAGAGGTTCTCCTTGAAGTCCCAGCCTGAAAGTCAGAAATGGTGGCCACGCAGGCAGCGGTTGAAGCTTATTCCTGACAGGTGAAGTCAGAGTCAATCAACTCACACCCAAGTAAGTGACCTTCGTGGGGAGGAGAGCAGAAAATCGGTCTTCCTCTTAGGCCCAGTCCCCTGTGCCACACCCTCAACATCACACAAGGAGCTTGGCTTTGCAACCCACAGACCTGGCCCTGAGCCCCAGCTTCACCACATTCGCGAAGTGCTCTTCAAGAGAAGGCCTGGCCCACCAGAGTTTCAGTTTCTTAAAGCTGCTCTGCAGGGCTATGGTAAAGGCCAGAGACGCTATGTGTAAGCCCCTGGGATGGTAGTGGTTACACAGACACACAGAACAAACAGTGACTGCATCACGACTGTTAGCAGGTGGCCCAGACAGGCTAGGGACTTGGACACCTGGGGCTTGTCAGGCATCTCTAGCAATCACATCGCACTTGGATGGCATCCATCACTGCCCCAGATCCTTGTAGCTCTCACGGTCTGCCCGCTCTGGAGTCTGACAGTCCAGCATGTCAGATGCCCCGTGTCAGCTTTACACCCTACTCCTGTCCCAGATGCCAGTTTCCCACATTGGGCTCCTCGGTCGGAACCTGCCTCTGCTAAGTTCTGACACAGCAAGTCCTGCGCTGAAGTTGGTCTTGATGCTGGGGACTTCTTTTTTCCATCTGCCACTTGTTGAAGTTCTGTTTGTTTTCAGAAGCCTGTCAGAACACATTGACCTTCCACAGCACAGTAATGAAATATCAATCTGTCTGCCTTTTCCATCTCCATGTTACCCAGCTCCATGACTTTAGTTTCTGCCTCTGGAAAATGGGACAATAATCCTAGTGCCAAACAGATGAGATGGAAGGGTTGGGAGGATTAAATGAGATTATGCAGATGAAATTATCTGGCCCACTATAGTCTAGTAAATGCTTGTTACTGCCTGAGAACTTGTGTAACTTAGTGGCTTGCCAGCCTACTAATTAGAAAGTTCCCAAGGCCAAAACCTGGATGATCCCACAGAAATAACATGTCCTAGAATGACCAATAATCCTGTAAATAGTGACTGAATAGGCTTGGACCTTCTCTTGGGAAGACAGCCTCAAAGGTGAGCTGCTGTTTGTCCTGACCTCTCTGACAGTGCTGAGGGGTAGCAGAGGGCACGTCACCCCTCTTCGAACATGCCCCAAAAGCAAGCCCCAGAGAGGCAGGCTGCAAGAGGAAAGGGTCTTCCATGTAGAAATGATACCAAACTCAGCCTACCACTCCCTGAGAGGCGCACCAGCCCAGGCGCCTGTCTTCCTTCCGTACCCTAGACCAGAAGATTCCTCCCACAGCAGCAGCTGAGTCCTGTGCTGAGGTGGTCACTATGGAAGAGCCTGAGTTTCTAGGCTTTTCCTCTTTCCAAGCCCTGCAAATCTAGCCCCACGGTACGCGGGGCCACAGATGCTCCAGGACCCGGGCCTCCTCACTCAGCCTGCAGCTGTCCTCAGCTTCCCCCACTGCCCATCAGGAAACAACTCAGAAGCATAATTGAGCAGCTGTGGCTGTAAAAAGAACCCCGTTCAGAATGAGACATCATGTCGGACAAGAACGTGCTGAAGTCTTGTGACGGGGAGCGACACCCGTGGCAGGGCTGGGCCCACTCAGCGAGCCCAGAATTCTGACCATTCCCTGTGCACCTCCCCCTGCTTGTGTCTACGGGGTCAGCGCAGGCCATCCTCTCCCTTGATTCTCTTTCAGAGGCCACCGCTCTGTGTTCCTGGGGTCCATGGGTCCCCCAACCCCTTGCACTGTTCAATGTGCTCATCAGAAGCCACATTTGAAGCAGAACCTACCAACGAGCCTTCATCCCATCTGTGGTCTGCCTTTGGTCTGGACCCACTCACTACGGCATTTTAGGAGGCTGTAGCCTTGTGTGACCAGATCCCTCCTGCACACGTGGTGCTTTGAATTCTAGCACAGAATACAGCATGACATTTCCCTTGGACTCCTCTTCCAAGCCAACAGAGTAAGGGCCATTTCCCAAAAAACAACACATTATTAACAAATGAATATGAGCCAAGGAAACAATGCAGCCAGCATATTTAGTCCACAGAGCTTGTTCAGAATGCAAACTGCAAATAGATTTAATGCATAAGGCTCTTTGGGGGAAAGTTTCAGTCCTCTTCTATCTATCCAGCAAAGCCAAGGGAGCCACCGAAGTGAGGCTACTCACTGGTCGAGGGCTGCTTCACACGGGACAATGCCAGGTCCCCAGGAGCAAAAGGTCTCATTCTAGAACCCTAATAAGGTCCTTCATCCCACCCACAGGCCAGACACACTCCATCCCATGGTTTGCCTTTGTCTTGAGAGTGGCCATGGGTCAACAGCATCCAAGAAGCTTCCCTGCGACCAAGGGCTGGTACCCACAGGAGAAAACCAAATGCCACTGTGACAGCCTCAATTAACACAGGGCAAAACCGGCCCCTAAGTACAAGAAGGTCCAAACCAACTTTGATTTATGAAAAACAAGCAGTTTCCACAAGTCTGGCATGTCTACAGCATCGGAGAAAAGCCTTAATTATACTGCCTGTGCTCATTAAGTAGATAAGATCTTAGCAGAGGCAAGCTATGTTTTGTCTTCAGGAAAAAATGTAAATCCATCTGGCTCCGTATTTTACAGTAGTCATCAATATCCTAAGGCCATGTGAAATGCCCTGGGTTTTCATCTTCCTGAGGTTTGGGGGCAGAACTGAAGTGAAGCATCAACAAGAGGGCTCCCAGGCTGACAGCACGTTGATGACGATGATGTATTGGAGCATTCCTGTGTCCATAGAACCCCAGAGCACAACAAGCCCCACTCAGACTAGACCAGGTGCTGAAGCATGCAAAGCCAGAGGAAGAAACAGCCCTCAAGTTTACCACAGAAGTGTCTCCTGCTACCCAACCAACGGAAGTAGCCAACATTGATGAGAACTCACCATGACAGCAGCAGTGGTCCCTGGGTAACCTATCACTCAGTTCAAATGAAAGTCCTTTGAGACACTGAGCTCTACTGAGGACACCACAGTGTAGGCCCAGGAAGCCCCTCCTCTCATCCTCAGGACTCAGGGGAAAAGTCACCTGCATGAACCGTCAGAGTACCATATGGAAATTACCCTCAATCCTAGGACTTTTCTTCCCTCTGTCCTCCTTTAGGGGATTTCATCCCACATGTTTTCTATAGCTCCTAAAATCTGTTTCTCCATGCCATTGTTTCTCAAATCCTTAATTTTAAATCCAGTTGCCAACTTGACACCTGGAACTCAACATGCTCCAAAGCAGACTTCAGGGCAATTGGTTTTGTGTATGGCCTTATAATGATGCTGTTTATTTAATTCTAGTAATTCCCCCATGAGTTCTATAGAGTTTTCAATGTACAACATTATATTGCTTGCAAAAAGAGATGGTTCTGTATTATTTCAATTTGCATGCCTTTATTTCCTTTCTCTTGTCTTATCTTACCGTGTAAGACCACTAGCACTGGGCTGAATAGAAATGTAAGGGTGGACATCCTTGTCTCTTAAAATGAAGGAATCTAAGTATCTCCATATTTTAGATATTTGTACTTTACACATCATAAAACAATCCAAGTGTAAATGCTAACATTCATGCTAAGCGTACTTTTTTTTTTAAAGCTCTTAAACACACTGGCTCATCTAGAAGCACAATTTTTTTCCTTGAGTAGCTGTCTTGTTTTACTGTTTCTTGCTATGTCCAACAAATTTCACTGTATTCCTGACAGGATCCCCATCTCCTAGGAGTCTAAATAATATTGTCATCCTTTAAATGGCATTGCCACCTGCTCTCAAAGACAACTAAATTCACAATGTGCACCTGTAATCCTGCTGAGCTTAATTCTTTTCTTGTTGAAGCTGATTCACTTTTATTTTTCCTTAGTCCCAGGATCTGGCTCTTATTCTAGGACCTGGCCCTTACTCTTAAGACGTGGTCTTTCCATTCTATCTACTGAATGATTCAGATGCTCACTGAGTTATTCTGATTCTGCCTTGACCATCTTCCAATTCTTTGAGACCTTCAGATATTTCTGCTGGCTTCCAAACCAGGACATCCACTTGCTTTGAGGAATCTCACCCTACTCAAAAAAACACCCCATCCCTCAGTCAAGGACCACAAGGACTCCCACTTAAATCCCTGCAGTTTCCTTCTCTCCTCACAGCATCTTCACCCTCTGACTTCCGGCTTATCTGTGCCGTCTAGTTTGCTGTGATGCATTCCCGTGGAATAAAAGGCTTCCTGAGCAGCATGGGAGAGCAGGGAGAGAAGCTGTCATGGACTGGCATCACTCTGCCTGGGCTGTGGTTCTTGATGTGCAAAAATAACTTGACCTTCATGGTCTTAGTCTCACTGCACTAAGTTGGTAGTTAACAGTGGCCTTGCCAAATAACTTTTGCCTGAAGGAGCACCCTGAAAGGAATTTTTATAGCTGTTAGTGTGTGAGTCCCCCATTTTCTCAGTTCTAGCTGGTTGTTTGATCTGATATCTTGGCTATGTGTCAGTGTGTGAGTCCCCCATTTTCTCAGTTCTAGCTGGTTGTTTGATCGGATATCTTGGCTATGTGTCAGTGTGTGAGTCCCCCATTTTCTCAGTTCTAGCTGGTTGTTTGATCTGATATCTTGGCTATGTGGCTGATGCTATTTAAGATGTTTGAGTCTTTGCCAATCTAGTTTTAAACTGCCAATCCAGCTGAAGTACCTAATCATTGCTGTTAAAAAGAAAATGAAAGATGGTACTGGCATAAAAACAGACGCATGGATCAGTGGAATTGAATAGAAGACCCAAATGTAAACCCACACACCTATGGATACCTGATTTTTGACAAAGAAGCCAAAATTTATAAAATGGAAAAAAGAAAGCATCTTCAACAAATGGTCCTGGTCTAACTGGATGTCAGCATGCAGAAAAATGCAAATAGATCCATATCTATCACCCTGCACAAAACTCAAGTCCAAGTGGATTAGAGACCTCAACATAAATCCAGATATACTTAAACCTGCTAGAAGAGAAAGTGAGAAATAATCCTGAACGCCTCGGCACAGGAGACAACTTCCTCAGCGAACACCAATAGCAGACTCTAGGATCAACAATTAATAAACAGGACCTCATGAAACTGAAAAGCTCTGTAAAGCAAAGGACACAGTCAATAAGACAAAACAACAGCCTACAGAATGGGAAAAGATCTTAACCAACCCCACATCTGACAGAGAACTGATTTCCAAAATATACAAAGAACTCAAGATACTAGACCTCAACAAACCAAATTACCCAATTTAAAAAAAAATGGAGTACAAATCTAAACAGAATTCTCAACACATGAATCTCAAATTGCTGAGAAACACTTAAGGAGACATTCAACATCCTTACCCATCTGGGAAATACAAATCAAAATGACTCAGATTCTATCTTACACCTGTCAATGGCTAAGATCAAAAACACTGGTGGCAGCTTATGTTGGAGAGGATGTGGAGTAAGGGGAACACCCTTCTACTGCTGGTGGGAATGCAAACTTATACAGACACTTTGGAAATCAATATGGCAGTTTTTCAGAAAATTGGGAATCAATATACCTCAAGACTCAGTGATATCACTCTTGGGTGTATACTCAAAGGATACTCTATCATACCACAAGGACACTTGCTCAACTATGTTCATAGTTATATTATTCATAGTAGCCAGAACCTGGAAACAACCTAGATGTTCCTCTACTGAAGAATGGATTAAAAAAAATGTGGTACATTTACAAAATGGAGTATTACTCAGCAGTTAAAAACAAGGGCACCAGGAGATTTAAGGGCAAAGAAATGAAACTAGAAAAAAATCATCCTGAGTGAGGTAACCCAGATCAATAAAGACAAACATGGTATGTACTCACTCATAAGTGGGTATTAGCTGTAAAATAAAGGATAACTATGCTACAATCCACAGACCCAGAGAAGCTAGGTAACAATGAGAGATCATGGGGAGGGGACACCCAAGTCTCCCTGGGAAGGGGAAATAGAAGGATTTCATGAGTGGACTGAGGGCAGGTAGAGATGGGAACCTGAGCGGTCAAGCTGGGGGGACACGGAAGGGAAGAATGCTGAGGGGGACTGCTGAGGGGCATTTCAGGGTCAGGCAGAAGCTTGGCACAGGAATCTCCCAGGGGCCAAGGCTGGGACCCCAGCTAAGACTCCTAAGTAGCCTGAACTGGCTATCTCCTGTGACCAGATTGGTGCCTGGCCCAATTGTCATCAGAGAGGCATCATCCAGCAACTGATGGAAACAGATAGAGAGACCCATAACCAAACATTAGGCAGAGTTTGGGAGGCCTGTGGAGGAGGAGGAAGGAGTGTTGGAGCCAGACGGATCAAGGACTCCACAGGAAGGCTCACACAATCAACTAACCTGGACCCATAGGGGCTCACAGAGACTGAACAGACAACCAGGGAGCCCTACTTCTCAGACTGGGTCACCCTGCCCAGCCTTAATACATGGAGAGGTACTCAGTCTTACTACAATGTGATATACCATGTTTTATTGATACTCATAAGAGACCTGCCCTTTCTTGGATGGAGATGAAGAGGAGGGGATGGGGTGGGAGGAGGAGAATGGAGGAGAGGGACTAGAAGAGGAGGATGGTGGAGGAAGTTGCAGCTGGTATATAAAATAAATAGATGAATTTTTAGAAAAGAATAAATTTTCAGCCTGGTGGTGGTGACACACACCTTTAATCCCAGTACTTGGGAGGCAGAGACAGGCGGATCTCTATGAGTTCAAGGCCAGCCTGGTCTACAAGAGCTAGTTCCAGGACAGACACCAAAGTTATAATGAAACCTTGTCTCAAAAAAAAGAATAAATTTTCATGGAAGCTGAAAAAGAAGAATATGAAAGACTGTGAGGAGGGTAACATACAAATTTGAAAGTGTGTTTCATGGTTTTGAGGGCACCAACTTCGGCTTTCTGAACAAGAGGCGGAGGAATCCCATCAGGTACTTACGGAGAGTTGAGACAAGGGTCTGGAGCCTATGGAAAATGAACAATGTGTGCAGGCTGTATTTCTCTAAATCCAAGGACATTCGAGTATAAGACTTGCCACCGTCTCAGTTAAACAAAGGCCATGACGGCAATAGCCACCGAAACATCTGAAATCAATCACATGACTATCGTTCCAGAATTCATCAGCGTATCACCCTTGTAAATGCGCGATTGGCAGAACAACTTATCAAGAGCGCACAGCCCTGTAGCAAAATGACACAGCTTCAGGCACATGTGGCAAACCTCTGTGCTCAGGTCCTGTAAAGTCCAGTTCCCCCAGGGTGTTCACAATCTTCAGGCCTGGCCTCACTAAGAGCTGCTCAAAATTGAAGCACCCCTGCCTGCCCCCGCACCACTAGCTACTTCTAAGCAGGATTTCCATGGTTTGATTTGTTTGTTCACTAAGGTGTGAATAGGATTTTCTCTAAAATACTTAGTTGTTTTGTAAGAAAATAAAGGATTTTGTCCACATATCCAATGGCAACTATTTGTTTCACTGACTTTCATGCCTCTAGTCAATGCTTCAATGGCCAAGAGTAATGTATGATTTAAAAATGCATTACAAATATCAATTACAGTTAACAGGCATGCTCAAAATACATAAACCTGATAATTGAAGTGACAAAATACACAGCTAAGTTTAAGTTTTCACATATACACATGGCGACAACATTGGCTCTGTGGTTGCCAGCAATTGCATAACACCAATAATCTCAGGTGTCCTGCTCCGTCGCTTCCCTTATTGCTTTGAGATGAGGCTTCTCGATGAACCTGGAGGCTGGATGGCCAGTGAGTTCCACAGACCCTCTCATCTCTGCTCCCCACGGCGCCAGGGCCACAGGCACGCAAGTGGGCACACTGAGCTTTTCATGCTGGTGCTGGCCGCCATGTGTACACAGCAAACACTCTTACCCACTGAGCCACCTCTTCAGCCCTATTGTACAAGAAAGGGTACAGGTGGGATTAACTCACTTTGGACCCACTCCAAATCCAAATGACTACCAAACAAATGTCAGTTGGCACAAGAGCCATGAGTAATTGCGTTTAATAGAATTTGGGTGTTGGTGGGTTTTTTTCTAGGGTCATTTATTTTTACTCTGTGTGTATGAGTGTTGGGCCTGCACACATCTATCTACTCAGTGCATGCAATGCCCTCAATGCTCAGGTACTGCACTGACAGGCAGTTGTGAGCTGCCTGCCCTGTGGGTGCTGGGAACCAAACCCTGGTCCTCTGCAAGAGGAGTAAGTACTCCGAGCCCTCTCTCCACCCCGAGAAACTGATTTTTAAAGTTTTTTGCTCCAACTCGACTCCTAACAGACACTCTCTCTTCCCTCATCACTAAGGCACAACAGAGCCTGACCTCTTTTTGTCGGCCCATGAGAAGCGGCCCATGCTCCAGCGGGAGCTCTCCCACACGGCCTTGGGTTGGCAAGCCACGGCACACGTGCTTCTCCATGTAGGGACATGGTATTGCTCAACCTCAGGGGTAACAGGCTTTGAAAACTGGAGCATGGCCCATCATCTTGGCTACCGTGTGTGCAGTGGCTTTGGAGGACAGTTCTAGGGTGAGAGCTTTGGGTCTCATCCACTCTACATGCTGAGCTATCGATCAGATTAACAGTGGCACTGGTGACTCGCCAAGCTATCACTGAGACGTGGGCTGATTCCTGCAGACATGTATGCCAGAAGCTGCCCAGAACTCCGCTGGGAACTTGGTTTCTGTTCTGAGAAATCAGTCATGGTAACTGGTCCATTTCTGTACTACAAGGACTGGGGACAGAAGACTATTATCACGGCAGCTATTTAAGATGGTTTGCCACCACAGCGTAAAAGTTCATGTCATCTCTGACCACCTAGTCAGAAGTGACCTTTCCACAGAAATGTCAAAGCAGTTTCAGCCATGGAACAAGGCACTTAGGTCACTGGCCAGCCAGGTCTCTCCCATCCTAAACTAAGTCCCCTAAGAGCTGAGACTGCCTCATTCAGATCATCCCATGTCCAGCCCAGGGCTTCCTCAAAGTGGCTGCCTTGTGTGCTTGCTGGAGGTTATCAGAAACACAGAGTGCTGATGGAGTGACCTAGAAGTGGCTGATCTAGAGGTGAACAGAATATCGCTATCCAAGACTGGTCAAAAAATAATTATTCTCATGAGGATGGAGAGAGGGCTCAGCAGTTAAGAGCACTGGCTGCTGTTCCAGAGAACCAGGGTTCAATTCCCAGTACCCACATGGTGTCTCACAATCATCTAGAACTCCAGTCCCAGGAATCCAATTCCCTCTTTCTGGCCTGTGTGCACACACCAGGCATGCAAGTGGTGCACAGACATACATGCAGGCAAGCACTCACAACATAGAAAATAAAAAGCACAAACAAAACAAATTATTATTGTCGTTGTACTAGAATTGTTCACCCATGGTCTTAAAGTCCTCTTGGGTCCCATAAACATCCATAGATATAGGAACTAAAATGGCAGTTGGAAATTTTCTTTTCAAAAGTTTAGCTTTTGAATATGAAAGAACAACAGATTTAGATTTGCTATAATTTTCTAAAATATTTGCTTAGGGATGGAAAAATTTGTGTTCTTGAATGATGAAATCTGAGAGGCCCACAACAGAATGGAATGAGTCACAAAAAGGTGTGGCTCTCCCGCCTCCAAGATGTCCCGTAAGAGGCAGCATCCGGTCCTTCACTTCTCACGAGAGCTACCTGTGAGTGTCTGTTCCCAGCCTCACTTGGAAACACTGATAGCCTGAAATCAGTCGCCTGGCAAAATACAAACAAAATTTTTATCTTTCCCCCAGAGGGTCAGCCATTCAACATTTGCCAGCACGCCTCTGATTGAAGATCCAGTGGCTGACAGAAAAGGAATCTGCACTGAAACACCGCTCGGCCAGGGGACCCTTTGAGCCTCCTCCAGCAGCAAGGGTTTATAAAACACTTCTAGTCCCACTTGAAGAGAAAAGCTCCAAACCTGAGCTTGCTGCTTTTGGGCACCACCAGCTTCACAGGGCTGACCACCTCACCCACTGAAGCTCTCCGATGGAATTAGCTGGAGGTCAGACTCTCTGACACTAGCGCAGACATTACCACCAGCTCAGCTTATTGACCCCAGCTCAATAAATCCAGCCTTGGAGGCTGGCTCAGATAATTCAGCTTAGAGTCGACAGCCTTCTTGAAATTGGGTTCTAGCTGGACAATGAGAGCTTTCCACGAGCTCCCCTGCAGGGAAGGAGCAGCCTAGATACTCTGCTCCTGCACCAGGTAGAAGCCAAAGCTCCAGAAACTGAAGGTATTTTCCTATGCCAGCTGATGGCATCCAGTCCCCACAGGGAACAGATGTACATGGGGCCACAGGGGAGGAAGGGTAGGTACTGGAGTCAGAAGAGACATGGGGGAGGCAATTAGCTGCTGTTACCAAAGAAGGCTGCAACAGCAGTGGCCTTCACTACCTAGTCGACACTCAGTTTCTTTCCATGATGAAGCGATTCATCTGCCTTTAGTTTTCTCAATTCCCACCATGCAGTTTTGGCTACTAACTTTTCCAGGTGCAATACCCAGGCCCGACACTGCACTGTCCACTGCACGAAGGAACTTCTCTGATGGGGTCTGAGAACTGCACTTACCTGTGTTGTGCCTCTATTAAAGAAAGAAGGTGTTTCTGTTCATCCCCTCTGGCAGTCACTGGGTTGCACAAGGGACTCCATGCCAGCATTGTCACCCACAGCCCAGACGTTAAGAGTAGCAGTCATAGCCCCAATGAAGAATAAGAATGATCCATGGGCCAAGCACAAACAACACTGCCATTACTCAGATGATGCTAGAGTTGGTCCCTCCATCATCTTGTGAGTGAAGATAACAGGCTATGGAAGGATAGAGCCATGGGCAGGGTACCCTGTAACATGAGGGCCTGCTTGTTGGGTTTCTGTCCTCCCACCAGGTCCCACAGCTGTTTAGCCCCAAAGAAAACCACAGAGGTCTCCATAAGTTATAAACTGATTGGCCCACTAGCTCAGGCTTCGTATTAGTTCTTATAACTTATGTTAACCCCTTATTATTATCTATGTTAGCCACATGGCTCAGTACTTTCTTCAGCGGGGCAGGTCACATCTTCCTTCTTTGATGTCTGGGCAGGAGTGGGGAAAGAGCTTCTTTCTTCCCAGAATACTCCTGTTCTCATTGCCCCGCCTCTACTTCCTGTCTTGTTGTCCCACCTATACTTCCTGCCTGGCTACTGGCCAATCAGCGTTTATTTAAAACATAACTGACAGAATACAGAATTATCCTGCATCAGTGCCCCACAGAATCAT
The DNA here is from genome assembly GCA_004026605.1 of Ondatra zibethicus. Taxonomy (NCBI): domain Eukaryota; kingdom Metazoa; phylum Chordata; class Mammalia; order Rodentia; family Cricetidae; genus Ondatra; species Ondatra zibethicus. The sequence goes on from PVIU01015227.1 coordinate 18,363, forward strand.
GGGAGCTGCAGAAGGCACCTGGCTTTCCCCTATTCTAACTTGGGCTCAAAAAAGACCAGCTCAAACTCTGGGAAGGAAATATTTTCCCTATTACTGATTGAATCAGAAGCCACACAAGGAATATGGCAGGCATTCTGCAACCTAAGACATAGATTACATTTTTAGTTCCTTGTACAGCTTACAGTGTTTATGTAGATACTAAAACTGAACAATCAAAATTATCCACTGCTTCCCTACTGCAGATCAAGATAATCTTCCTTCCCTTCTTTAATCTTCTTAGATTAGAACTCTAAATCCAGAGGACTTGGTGTTTGTAACTGATTCCAAGCTTGGCTCCATGGGAGCTGATTTGTTTGTGCAAATCAAATACTCTTGTTCTGTTACCCTCACCTCTACTAATCTGTCTTAGTCAGCACGGGCTGCCTTAACCAAACATCATAGACATTTATTTTCTCAAAGTAACAGACTGGAGGTCCAAGATAAGAAAGTTAGCACTATTCTAGAGATTGTTCTTCTCCGTTCTTGATGGCCATCTTTGGGTGTGATCCCATGGCTTTTCTTGGCCTGTGCACATGGAGTAGGGGTAGAGAGCTGTGGGGACAGAAAATTAAAGGCTGTCAATCCTACTGAATCAGGACTCCACTCATCTGGTACCTTTAACCTTAATTATATCCCAAAATTCCAGATACAGCCACACTGGGGGCCAAGTTCTCAACACAAGCATTTGGAGGTGTGGCACCAATTGGTCCTCGGGAGATCTGTGAAAAGTTCCACTGTGCCTCAAAGTCCACAGTTCTTCCAGCCCAGGGAATCTTCCTCGGTGTGTGGGGGGGGGATGTCTGTGATTAGACTGAATAACCCACTTACCAGAAACTTGTAAAAACCATCTCCATCCCATCCATATCCCCTCCCTCCAGGAGCACCATTAAACCGCAGAGATAATTACCCATCTGAGGCCAGCAGGCCTCCCACACAACCTGAAGCCATTGCCAGTTGTCACAACAGATCATCTCATGAACTCTGACAGCCAGCCCTAGGAGCAGGAAGATTGCTCATTTTCCTCACCCTGCCAGGATTTCAGAAAGAACTCAGCTCAAAATAGATGCTATTGAAGCCGGAGACACAGGAGGAGGTACACACACAGCCTATCAATACCTTCTCGCTGGCCCCTCCTCACCCTCCAATCCTATTGACTGTGAGAGCCACCGCTGGAAGCTTTGTAATCCAAGACCATTAAGTATTCGTGGGGCTGGTAACTGCAAATAGAAACGGAGTTGGCTCATTCCCTTTCAAATTAGTATAATGACATTATCTGGGAAATGATGATTTAAAAAAAAAGTTCAGAATATTGGTTTGAATTTTCTTCCCACCCATCTGTTGAGGCCATTCCCTTTGCCTTTCACCGTGTTTCTCTTGTGGTTTGGAGACCCAGGTGCTCACTGGCGCGTTCCCGAGGAGACGCTCAAGTCAACTTTGACTTTGTGCTCCCATTCTGCTTCCCATCCGGAAACTGCAGTTTTCTTTCTTTGGCCTTTTAGTCAGTCCCTCCAAACACCCCTGACACACACGCACACACACACACACGCACACGCATGCATGCACCAAAAAGCCCTCTGAAGTTTTACATCCTAGGTATCCTTGAATATGTCTCTCCAGCATTCTGTCTTTCCCTCTCCCAGTGCAGGGACCAGTACTTTCCCTGGGGAACACAGCTGCTTCCCTAACAGGTCTTCTGCCTGCAGGTTCCCCATAAGGCAGCCCATTCTCCACATGGAGGCCTGAGTCACTCTCTTTAGATGTCACATCTTTCCTCAGTCCTGCAGGAAAGCTTGAGCGCTCCCATGAGCCTCCAGACACAGCCCATGCATGGCCGCACGGCAGACAAAGCTCACTGGCCTGCTACTTATGGTGTGACCATGGTCTGGGCCTCCAACGGTTGCTGAAAAAGACCACCAAGCTTCATGAGATGGCACTGAAGTCAAACACACCTCTTAACCCTAACCTTTGCTGGGAATCATACATGTAGGAGATCTGATGAGGTACCATATGCAGGCCTGGGTTTCTAGCAAAGACACAACTGCCATGTCCCAAAGAGTCTCCCCCCGCCCGCCTCAACTTGACTCCATGTGTCCCTTTGCCTATCCATGTTTGGATAAAGAGCAAAAATGCCACACACACAACGCTCTGCCCAGTGAACTTCACATGGAGGAATGGACTGGGAAACTCGTCACGTGGCTGCCCTTCCTATAGGGCTAAACTAAAGCCTCCTCATGGCACAGTGCTCTACGTGACTCATCCCAGAGACGTCTCCTCTCCAGAGCAGCCCTATTCAGACGTGATTACGGTTGTCGTCTTACACAACAGGAGAACCATTCTGACAGTTATGCTGATCCGAGGAGACGAAAGGGGACAAGGCAAGCAGGACAGATTAGTTCTGGAAAATTAGGCATTTGCTGGGTCACCGTGGAGCCTTCAGCTTTGACTTTGGCCTCCCACAGCTGTAAGTCGGCCTGAAACCTTTCTAAACTAAGAACCATTTCAGCACCGGTTACAAAGAGCCATTCTTGAGCTGCCAGACAGGTAGGAGCTCTGTGGAGATGGAGGTTACAAAACAAGGCAGGGCGAGAGCGTGGCTGCGCCTCCACATCTTCAGCGTGAAAGTCACAGACCCCACCAGAAGCAGCCAGAGCCTTAAATGGGGAAGCTTCACTAGCAGTCGGCTTGCCCATTCGTTGGCCACGCCTTCCTCAATAAACCAGGGCCCCAAGCTACGGAGAACCCCATCAGTATAGCAGACCATTGGGTCACCTCATAGACAGGAAAAGAAAATCCGGCCAAGACTCTGATCGGAGGCTTCATGCAGGAAGCTCAGCACCCATCCTGGGAGCTAAAGGCACACAGCCCTCCAGCCGCAAGTCTTTCTTTTCTATCTGGTCTTTTGAGGGTAGACTCCACAACTGTGCAGCGGTGGTGCTGCCACCTTCAGGCAGGGCCCAGCCAGCGCCAAGCTTGCTAGGTAATAAAATGGTTGCTCAGTCTACCCTTTCTGGTCCCTTCTTAGTCTGCAGGCCCGGAGGGCACAGAAATGTCTAATTCTGAGACTCCAACACTGGCTGTGCAGTAGTCCCTTTGTTGCTGCTGTGCTAAGACACCAGAGCCAGAAGAATTATGGAAGAAAGCTGGTTTGGGCTTATGGTTCCTGAGGGAGGAGAGTCCATTGTGCTGGGGAAGCATGGCAGCAAGCAGCAGGCATGGCCGCAGGAACAGGAAGCTGAAAGCTCACACCCTCAACCACAAGCAAGGAGGGCAGAGAGTGAACTGAAGGCAAGATGAAAACCACCAAAGCCCGCCCCCAGTGATGTACTTCCTCCAGCAAGGCCACATCTCCTAAACCTCCATCAAATGCCACCAACAACCAGGAACCATGTGTTCAAAGACCAGGAGCCTATGAGGGACATCCCTCATTTAAGCCAACACGGGTTCTACCTTGGAGTCCTGAGCTCTGAACGGTCAAGTCGAGGTTCTGCCCAGGGTTCCTACTGTTTTGTCATCCTTGAGAAAGAGCCTCACTGTGGGTTTTTTCTCCAGGGATTCCTCCTGAGCCAGGCAAGCCTGTGTATCTGCAGGGACTGGCTGGGCTCCAGAGAACCTTCTGGTTTCAACAGACTAAACATAAAAAGATCAACGGTTGACTCCCATCAACCCCAGCAACCCGCAACATTCTCGTGAGTCATCTGTTCCTTGGAGTGGGCATGCTCCTTCCCCATCTTCAGAATGGACAACCCCCCTGGTAGAAGTAAAGAGCATTATCCACTGGGCTCCCAGAAAGTCCACTCATGTGGGTAAACCAATCAGATCCTGAGTCCTTTAGGACCCATCACTGGTGGCACCTTACCTGGTCCCCCTGGACCATTCTCATCTCACCCTATGACTTCCCACTGCCAAGTCCCTAAAACTCTTTAGAGTTTCCCTGGACTAGTGGGGCCTGCCCAGCTCATGACAGAGAAGGCCAGAAGGCGGTTAAAAGCTGAACCTATTATGGTTGGGAGTTGAGGTTCAGTGCCCCAGCTCCCTTCCCCTGGTGTGACAAGTCAGGACTCAGGAGTTCTCAAGTCAAAGCGTTGCCTACAAAGCTGGCCTACTGGATGGTGTGTCCTGCATCGGCTTCCTTCCCATCCCTCTTTTCATTTGATGTTACATCCCACCCTCCATGTCTCTTGGGACGGAAGCCTGGTAGGTCTCTGTGACTCCCAAGTCCCAGACCTTCCAAACACTGGCAATCCCTACCCACTCTGCCCCTGGTTATCCCTCAGGAGGCAGACAGGGAAGCAGTGAGACTCCACAGAACCCTGTCTTTGAGAGCCCACACTGCCTGAGGCCGCAGCTTGACCACAGGTGCTGAACTCTTAGCATTTCATGCCTGGCCTCTGCATTCAGAGTCCAACCCAGGTGTTTGGCTGACTATCCAATCCAGGAGGTTTTTGTTCTTTTCTATCCAATCCAGGAGTGGTTTTTTTTTTCTCTTTCTTGAAGCTGAGCTGCCACAAATCTGCTCTAATGTCAGGGATTCTGGCTCTGGGTACCCCTTAGGTTCACTGCAGCCTTCATGTTCTACAGAATGATTCCATCGCCCAAAGCAAGACTGGAAATGTGGGGCGTCTTCCCTTGGAAGTCAGGGTTGAACGTTTGATCGAATTCTGGGGTCCTTATGCAGAGAGGCCGCAGCATAATTAACCTAGCCCCAGCTGCAGCCTCCTGGCCCCCACAAGTGGACATATATCGCTGTCTTCACACGTGTGCTCATCTGGATTTGGGTGGCCTCGGGGGACTAAGGCATGCAAGATGAAATCCCACAAATCTCCATTATTAAGTCCACAATACATTTGAAATCCCATCCTCCATCTTGGTCATGAGGCCTCTGACATCCCTCCAAAGTGAGAGGGGGGCGGGAAGACATGGGGAGGGAAGACAGACATGGGGAGGGAAGAGGGAGGGGGACTCTCTGTTATTTGTCCCATACCCCTCAGCCTCCTTTCTGTCCTCTTCCTAGAACTGCCCCAGCAAAGACTGTCCCAGGGCCTGTCATTCAGTGACAGGTGTAAATCTGCTCAACTCCACTGATTCTGGGCCTGTGTCCCCAGGCTGCCTTGAGGGCTCATAAGAGCCCTCTATTGTGGTCTGGGATTCTCCTTGGCCCACAGCCCCTCTTCCCCTTCTCTCTAGGTTCCTTATACCTCAGTGCCAAGTTAGATCAGGACCAGGGCAATCTGTGTGTGTGTGTTGTAAAAGGATGACCAGCAAGGCCTGAATTATCAGTCTTTAATCAAAGAGCCCTAGCAGGCCAGCATGGAACCAAGGGCAGATCAACAGGCTAGCAGAGCAGTAAAGAACGTGCCCATGACTGGCAGCAGACCCAGAATAACTAGAGTGCCCAGCTCCTTCATCCCACCACACACATAAAGTCAACTCTTAGGTTCCTACGCTCAGTTTGGTCTCTCAGGCCATCTCAGGATGCATAGACTTAATGCATAGATCTGGGTATTGCTCTAACTTATTCCAATAAGAGTACCCAAGTACTCAAGCGTGGTGTGTGAGAAGGTAGACTCAAGAAGCACATATGCATACACATACACACTCATACACACACACTAGGCATTTTCCTAAAGTTCATAATACTGATTCATTTCCCCCCTTGATAAGCCAAGGCTTGCTGACTTAAATGTTCTAACATTAACATGCCACTGCTCACCAGAACCTAGAAGCCAGCGACCAGTCGTGCTGGGAACGCAGTGTAGACACTTAGGCAGCGCTCACATGCCTGCAGACATTTACAGGAAGGCTTGGAGTAAGTCCTGCACTGTAGAGTGACAGCTGAGCGCTTAGGAACCTTTGCTTACATCTGAGCATCCACCCTGGGAACCGTCCTGTTAACCCAAGTCATCTGTTCCTTGGAGTGCGCACGCTCCTTGCACTTTGCCTTAGCTTCCACCAGAAGACAGACAGGGACTGGTGAGAGCAGGCAGGCCCAGCAGCTCGGCTTGAGGTCTCAACCACACCACCCCGAAGTAGCTTTCTTCTCGCACTGTGGAGACTTTCTGTGTCAAGAGTCGTCCCGGAGTATGGGGCAGTCATGGGCTCATGATAACTCACAGGTGGTCTAAACCCGTAGATGTGGCAAGCAGGAATGCAAAGGTGGTTGCAGTGCAGCTTGTGGAAGAAGCCATCCTCGGCTTCTGGGCAGCCAGCCTCTTATTATTCACAGGGTGTGGATGCATCTTCTATGGTCAGACTGCCCCTGCCCCTCATCCTGCAACCTCGGGGATCCTGTGTGGCAATTAGCACAGGCAGAAAAATGGGTCAGAAGGAGGGTCTCCCACAAGCCTGTCTCCCCATCAGTCCCTTTTGTCCTCTGTTGTACCTGGGGACATGGAAATGAGACTTTAAAAGACGTCTGCCTGACATGGCTCAGAGAGCCTCTCAAGGTACCCAGGGGGCCTAAGAATGCTGTGGCAATAGCAGTGATGGGAAGATGGATGAGGACCTTGTCCATCAGAGCCTGTGAGTAAGTTCACCTCTCAGTACGGACCCGAGGCCTCCTGGGGTCTGGACCCAAGAACTTTGTTGGCCTTTATCTCCTGCTCTTTCCTCCCCTGACTCCCAGGGACACTCACTGCTCACACATTATGCAGCCTCAGGGTACTTGCCCTTGCCTTTTCTGTCCTCCTGTGTGGCTCTTCTCCCTGCCTTCAGGAGCTTTGTCGTGTCTCACTTCTATGAGTCCTTTCCTGACCCGCTCTCACTCAGACCCTAAAGCTGCCCTAACTGACTAAGTCTCCCTCTATCTCCCTGTCTGCTCGAGCTTTGGTCCTGAACATGGGACAGGGAAAAGCTCTAAGCATGTGGTTCATCGCACTGACCCCATAGACAACACCACAGGGCGCATTGTGGGCCAGGCCGGGGCAACACTTACACCTCACACGAAGAGCCGCCACTTCACTTCATCAGAGCTTAGCCACCTGATCTGGATGGGCATTTCCCATCTGAGCCATCAGCCACAAGCATAAAAAGGAAGAAAACTCCTCTATCATCAGCCAAGGAAAAACACTCATCATCTTCTACACACACACACACACACACACACACACACACACACGGTCAAACAAGCTTCAGAAAAAGAACAAAATTAGGAAATTGTGATCCTGCCCCCTCCAGATTTGGGCCAAGATAAGGGCTCCCTGACCTTGTAACTGGGTATTTCAGAAACCCCATGAGAAAATCAAGGAAGCATTGGCTTTGTGAAAAGGTAGGCACAGAATAGCACTTCCTGAGGGGCCACTGCCACTCCACTGTCACGACAGGCTCCTACCACACAACCATCACCAAGCTGTAACTTCTTGTACATTTTTCTTCACAACTTCATGTCCTTCTTTCATGGCACTTTGTGTTTCTTGATCTTCACTTATCCAAGAGTGAAATCGTGGGCATTTCAAAAGACCTGGCTGCATTTAATATGTACAAAGCCACAGCACGCTAGCTCTGCCAACCTCTTGATGCTGGGGGTTGAAATGTCAACATTCTACTCAGCTGGATCAGGGACCACGCACAGTGGTCACGGCTCCCAGGATGACTCATGGACCCTGCCCAGTGGCCCCTAAAGGCCCAGCCAAGGAAATTCCTATGAGCAAAATTTACAGATGCTGGAAGGCAAGGCAGTAAGTTAAAGCCAGGCTTTGTGCTCATTTCGGGGAAGAACCACACCCACCATAGAAGAACCTCACACCCACTGCCTCCATCCTCAGAGCACCCCTACAGTGGAGAGAATTGGCACAGGGGTCCTTTCACACATGCCCAAGAGCTGCAGGCACTACTGAAGGTGGGCTGGGAAACATACCACCTCCTCATGGGATGCCTGGAACAGGAGTCACAGTCATGATGACAGTGTGCCTTCCCTGAAGTCGTGCTGCACAAGTGCTGGGCACGCTTGGTACAGCACCTGGCACTTAGTGTTGAGCATGGATAACCTTTGCCAAGACTGAGGAAGAAGAAAAGGGGGGTACATAGTAATTCTAACTATGGGTGCTTCCGCTAAATCTCACACGGATGGGAAGGAATTCTGACTTAAGCCTCACATAGTCCCTCAAGGTAGTTATAACCAAAGGGAACCTGTTTGTAGAAAGAGGGCCTGAGGCCCAGACTGCTGGAGCAGTTTCCTTGGCTGGGCCCTTAGGAGCTGCCGGGCAGGGTCCATGAATCATCCTGAAAGCTGTGACCACTGTGCGTGGTCCCGGATCTAGCGGAGTAGAATGCTGACATTTCAACCCCCACCATCAAGAGGTTGGCAGAGCAAACTGGGGCTACCACGCAGCAGCTTTGTACAGCTTACATGCAGCCAAGTCTTTTGAAATGCCCATGGTTTCAAACAGCCCATGACAGCTTCTAAATCCTTGAGTTGCCTACTGCTTTTCCAAGCCTGAGACTAGCTGTCCACAGCCATGCTCCTCACCTCAGGGAGACACTAGCTTTCTTTCAGAGTGACTGTCGCCCCACTCTCAGGCAAAAAGCCAACAGAGAAGCAGCAGGCTTCAGCTGACCTATCAGCTATCCTAGGCCAATGCACATCCAGGATCCTGCATGAGGTAGAGGTCTCAGAGGGAAGAGGCAAGAAATCTTAGCAGGAAACTGAATTAAACAAGTCCAGGACTTCCCAAGAGCAAGCTCTTGATGCTAAAAAGGCTTTTGCCTTTCAAAGCAATGGAGCCAAGAAGGGCTGTCTAGGCACCATACACCGTTGCCATGGCAACATGTGGATAGGCAGCTAATACGATGCTGCAGGCACCTTGGATACATGTCTTTGTGCTGGGTCCAAGGAATCTTCAGTGCAGGGAGACTCCAGAGGGTTCTGGTGTCTCTGAGAAGCCCTGGTGCCCTCTATCCTTCCTCCCATTACCCCCTCAGCCTTTCCATCTGTCCTCATGGCTCCTGGACAGTCACACAACCTGATTCTATTTCTGCTTCACTGGGCTATGTATCAAGTCCAAGGCTACCATCCTACCCATTATTATCACCTTTAAATAAAACACATGTCAAAAATCTCTCGTCCAGTCTCATTTTTTCATTATCTTCTAACACTTTTCTCACTATAAATATTTGTACATGGTGCAGTCAGAAAGCCTGCAGAGGAGAGTATGAAAATCACCCAAGCCAGGCACCCAGACACAATGCTCCATTCACAGGCTGCTATCATTTCTTTGCTTCCTTCCACCATGTTTCTGTCTCTAATTATTTTTTATTTAAAAAAATGAATCATGCTATCCATAGCTTGTATTGTGGAGTTTTCAGTTAGTCTATAGTGAGCATTCTCTTGTGTCATTTGGTGAAAGGATTCCTCAGAAACATGACTGCTAATGACAACACCATCCGTCACGGGAATGGGCCATGACATAGCTAACTCTTACCATATTGTTGGAAATTGCATCTGTTTCCAATTTTTCCCTATTAAAATAACGCAACAATGGATACCTAAATATCTGAGCCTATGTGTGGATCCATGACTCTTGCTCGGGAGAAATTTGCAGAAATTTAATTGTTTGGCCCTCACTATGGCCATTTTTCAGATTCTTACTAAAAAGCATTTAGAAAACTGGTCCAGTATGCCTACTCAACACCTGAATATCGAAGTGGCCATTTCGCTGTATCCTCCACATGCCTGAACCCTGTAATACTTAAAGCTTTTCCCTCATGAGTTATGGAAAATGATACACTGTTTTACTGTGACTTTTTTTTTAACTTTAGTGAAGTTTAGTATTTTCCTCTTCTACATTTTCTTCTGTGGTTCGATTGTTCCTTTGACCTTTCTGTTATTATGTTTAACTATAAAAGCAGTAAAGAAAAAGTGCATAAACATTGTCTTCAGGCTCCAGGACAGCAACTCTGGCGCTCACCTCGCACCCATCTGGAACACATTTGGATGAATCTTATTTAGCAAGAGTTCCCATACTCTAACAAGTGTGCCCTCCATCCCACACCCTAACTGGAGCATGGGGATTTTATAAGTGCCCTCCCTAGAGGTTGTAAAGCCTTTGGACACAGCTTGATAAGCACTGATACAAAGAAAACTATGTTTTTCAGTGATAATGGATTGTCCACTGTGTTTACTAAGCAACTGTCACCAGTCGCTGTGAAATGGGAATAACACATTGCTTCCCTGAATCTAGTTAGATCTATACTTAAGCTTCATTCTCTTCTGTCAGTTTTTCAGGTTAGCAAGACCTCGGACTACACACACACATCTGTACACAAAAGCCCCTGCATCTCTCATTCTGGTCTTTATGTTAAAGACTTCCTTTCTGACTCCGTGTATGCCAGTGGGTTGGTGTGTGTGTGTGAGGGTGGGTGGGTGGGTGGGTGGGTGTTGGTGTGGGTGTGTGCGCGCGCGCGCATGGGAGTGCCACTGCTAACAGAAGCCAGGGATTGTAAACAGAAACTGCTCATTTGTTCTGGCTGCCCAGGCCTGGATAATCACACAGAAACTATTAATTACAACACTGCTTGGCCTGTTAGCTTAGGCTTCTTATTGACTAACTCTTATATCTTAAATTAACCCACTTCTATTAATTTGTGTATTGCCACGAGGCTGTGGCCTCCTGGTAAGGTTTTCTGACTTCTTTCTCCTTCATCAGCTACATGGCATCTCCTTGACTCTGCCCACTCTCTTTCTATATCTCTTCCAGCCTGGTTATATTCTGCCCTGCCATAGGCCAAAGCAACTTCTTTATTAACCAATAGTAATAAAACATATTCATACAGAGGGGAATTCCACATCATCTCCCCTTATCTGTCTAAATTTAAAAGGTTTTAACTTTAACATAGAAAAATTACATATATAAAACAGTTATTAAGCAAGAATTATAGTTATAATATTTAGTCCAATTTACATTTGGCAAATTAAGGAAAATACTCTGCCATATATCCTGTCTGTGTGTCTAAAGTTTTATATCTGTTATCTTTTATCATGACTAAGGAGAACTAGCACTATCTGTCTTCAACTCTTCAAAGACCTGAGAAGGATATAATATTACCTAAGTAAATAGGAAGTGCATTGTAAGCAACTTTCAAAGTTCTAGAAGTGACAGAGACATCTCACTGCCTGGACAGTCACCCAAAGTTCTTCTGTAACACTGGGGCATCCATCTTCAGCCCACAGGCCCATAGTATCCAGCAGATGCAGGGAATTTAAAGATCTGTTCTGCCTTGTACTGGCAAAGTTCACCAGTTGCTTTCTTTTGTGTCCTGCAGAATGTCTGGCAGTGTCTTCTGTGAAGCAGGAATCCTGAAGGACCATCCTGGTTTTTGAAAAGTTCAGCAGTCACTTTTCTGTGGGTCCTCCATGTCCAGCTTGTACAGCATACCAGAAAGCAGTCCAGGCAAGAGCAGTTTCTTGCCCAAATGACTAGCTTGTCACACTAAAGGCAAATTCCATAACGTGTTTCTTCAATGCCCATCAACCTCTCTGAAATAATTGGTACTGCCAGAAGCAGACATGTCTCACTGTTTAGAAAAGTCTAAGTTCTTAAAATATTTTAAATGCCATGTTCTGTAGGTCTTTGAAAGATTTGAAGAATCCCTATCCATCTGAAATATAGCTCTATACATCTAGAAAACCGAACTAACATGACTACGGTTTGACTATTATAGATGACTATCTATTAATCTGCATTTCTTAACTATACATTACACTTTTTAAGGAGCTGCACAAACACAAAACCTTAAACAAGAGCAGAAATACATATACACAAAATTGACCTTAAGTTTGTATCAATAGATCAAGATCCATACCAATGTAAAGTATTCATCTCTATATCATACCCCACTTAATTTTTTTTAGAAATTGACTGTGACCATTAATCAATCATAATCAACTTTTTAAAAATGAAAATAAACCTTTATAAGTAATAATTTGGGGAATTTGGGTATTGTTTTGTACAAACTGCTTCCTGCTGTTTGCTGGGTGAAGTATTTTTAAGGTTCATGGAGACATTTCGGGGGGGGGTCTTGTTCCAACAAACCACATTAGCCTGGAAGGAATCCACATGTTCACATCTTCTGTGGAAACAAAAACAGAACCTCTTTTCCAAAGCAACATATCCTTAGACCCAAATTATGAAGTAAAGATACCTTTATGCGGGCTGGTGAGATGGCTCAGCAGTTAAGAGCACTGACTGCTCTTCTAGAGGTCCTGAGTTCAATTCCCAGCAACCACATGGTGGCTCACAGCCATCTGTAATGAGATCTGGTGCCCTCTTCTGGTGTGCAGGTATACATGGAAGGAATGTTGTATACATAATAAATAAATAAATCTTTAAAAAAAAAAGATACCTTTATGCTGGTTTAGCTTAACAGCCCCCACAATCATATATCTCTCTGCAGTCAAAAATTCAAAGAAAATACAATAATATACATAGTCCTAATTCTCTGTGTATATTCCAACTTTATATGGCTTATTTTTCTTTACACCTTTAGTCTATGACTATCTGTACTCTTTTGTATTATTTTTACTGTCTCTTTAAAGACTGTTTTAATTTTTTAAAACAATTTCTTTCCTTTTATAACTCTTTTTCTTTTGTACTGTTTTTCTTCTTTCTCCGAAGCCTATGTACATTTTTTTAAACACACTGCATCTCATGTAGAGGACTTTTATGTATGAATCTGTCCTATTGTGTATCTGAAATCCTTTTCTGACCCTGAGTGCTTTTCTTTCTTTTTTTTTAATTGCTTTAAGCAGGCATGGCTAGGACCAACTCCATGGCCTTGCCTGTATGCTCTGCCCAGCCCAACATGGCAGAGGCATGTACACCGCCTCTGTGAGCCATGTTCACTGCCTCAGACCCAGGGATGAAGTGGATCGATGTCACCGTTAAGCAATTTGTAGCATTCTGTTCACAAACCCCACTTAAATGCAGGACCTCCCAAAAGAGCCAGAGTTCATGCTGCCAGCATGAACCAAGAAGCCAAGTCTCTTAAATTAGCTGAGCAGGTTTTGCTGCTAATGCTGAGTTAGGAAACCTTCTCTTAAAGAAGACTTGCCTCTGCTCACCACCAGCAAACAGAGCCCACCTGAGAAAATGCTGCTACCAAGAAGCTGTGCTTAAGTCTATTCTTATGTGTCTAGAATTCAATTCCAAGATCTCTCAGGTTTTATGGGGATGTAGTTGGTCCACGTTGGAGTCTCTGTTAAAGAAGACTGCTCGTTCTTCTGTGCCATTTAGCCCTGAATAATCACACAAAAACTGTACTGATTACAGCACTGTTTGGCCTATTAGCTCAGGCTTCTTATTAACTAACTCTAACATCTTAAATTAACCCATTACTATTAATTTGTATATCACCACGAGGCTATGGCCTTCCGGTAAGGTTTTCTGGCATCTTTCTCCTTCAGCAGCTACATGGCATCTCCTAGACTCTGCCTACTCTCTATATATCTCTTCCAGCCTGGCTTTACTCTGCTAAGCCATAGGCTGAAGCAGCTTCTTTATTAACCAATGGTAATAAAACATATTCACAGCATACAGAGGGGAATCCCACATCAAAAGGTGTTGGGTCTCCATGGAGCTGGAGTTACAGACAGTTGTGAGCTACCCAATGTGGATCCTGAGAGTCAAACTCAGGCCATCTACAAGAGCAGTCTTAACCACTGAGCCATCTCTCCAACCCTGATCTCTTTTATTAAAACTAATACTTCTCTTGATGTTTTCAAGCTTTTGGAAGGTAAGTATACCATTTTAAAATACTGGGGAGTTTATTCTTTGGTTTTTGTTTCATTTTTTTTTCAACAGTATATATTTTGTGTCTGGTTCTATGCCTTTTTGCATGGAGGATATGAAGCAGGAAAGCCGTGGGGGACAGTCATACCACATTGGTGGTTTGAAAATAAACACGAAAGACCATCTCTATCCACTTTTCCTATTTTCTACAGTTTCAGCTATTAGTTTAGACAATGTTCTCTACTGAGTTATGGAAACAATATTGGCATTTAAAATTTTTAACTATTTCTGGGCTAAGGAGATGGCTCAGTCATAAAGGTGCCTTCCACAAAAAACATGAGGGTCCAAGTTCAAATCCCCTACACTTGCCCTGGCAGCACATGCCTGTAACCCAAGCCTTAAAGAGGAGACACAGAGATGGGCAGATCCCTAGAGCTCATTGGCCATACAGCTGAGTGCAATTGACAAGCTTTAGGTTTTGTAAGAGACCCTGGCTGGAGAACATTTGAGAACACCTGATATCAACCTCAGGCCCCCACATTCAGGCACGCACACATGCACACACGGAAAATAGTTTTTAAATTATTTCTGATTTTAGAATCTAAAACGCCTGCTGGTCTTCTTTCTTTAAACAGAGCTTATGGAACATAGCTTACATTGAATATTCAGAGTAATCGACCACAGACACATTCCCATACAATTCCAAAACAGACGGAACTCTTTTGCCCTCTTACCAATTCATGCCCCAACACTGTGCCTTTTGGAATCCTGTCTCTATGCTCATTGTCATGATACTGCGGTGACATTTCTTGCTGTCAGAGGATCCATCTACTTATCCAGCTTCAACTTCCAATTTTTGGTATCATAGGAATTAGAAAACTCCACCCAAGAAAATTATGCATGAAGTGTGGATAAGCTCTCCGGAAGTGGTTTTATATGATTGAGAGTCAGAGGTCTATTTCACAGCGCACCTTGAATCACTTGAACCATTCAGGAAACTCTCTCTTATCTTTGATTGCCTCTGAAGCGGAAAGGAAAGGACTCCAGGTGGCTGAAGTACGATGCAGAAAATAAACGCAGCATGCCTACCCAACATGTCTTAAGAGTTTCAGAAACGGGAGTGAGCTGCACACTCAATCAGGAAAAAAGACTGACTCCAGTACACTCTGTAACCATCAGTAGGCATTCCACAAGCTTACTGGGGGTTTCTATAATAAAATATAATGAGAGATATTTTCATCAAATCCTTACTACCCTGGAGTGGGTACGGAGGGACAAGGATAAATAACCTGGAATGAATGAATCTGTTTTGTTATGTGCATTTTACTATTGCTGAAGAACCGACATTGCATAAGGCATGAGACTCTGCAGGGAATTTTGGGGGGGAGGGCATGTAATTCTGTATGAGAGTCAGATTGCATAATTAGAATGGAATCAACACATGTGTGAGGGTTGGGGCTGTAATTTTTTCAGGCCCAAGAAACACAAAAAATTTAAGTTGGAATATCAGCCACAGGGGATAGGCTCCTTGTTCATGTGCAGTGAGAAGCAAAGGCCATGAAATTGTGTCTGGGCAGGTGTGGCTAGATATGGGGTCACTCACTCCCCTGCCTGGGTTCTGCCTGCCAGAGCCACTCACCCCCCCACCCAGGTTCTGTCTGCCAGAGCAGGCCCCCATCTGTCTTTGATCTGACTAGGCTTGTTTTACTGGCACCTGGCGGATTCTCCATACCCCTCTCTTGGTTTTTGTTACCAAACGGCCTACAGACATCTACTTTAAGTAAGTGTGCACTTATCACTGACTTTTAAAACTGAACCTTTCATTGTAAAGTGATATAAGCCCATGGTTTAAAAAAAAAATCCAAAAGTTAAAAATAGACACACATTTAAAAGTGAATCTGTTTTACCTCAGCCGCTCCAACACACACTTCACAATACACCCATCAATTCCCAGTGTGTCCTTCCAGAGAGAGCTGCATATATGAATAGACAAACAGTTCCCTTCTTACACGGATCACAGTAGCCTCCGTGCTTTGTTCTCCTCCTGCCTGTAGTCAGTGTTGTATGGCCCTGTTGCCAGGAGATGCGAACAAATGTCTACTTACCGCAGAAGGATGCCAACAACAGAACCACCAAAGTACAACCAGGTGGAGTTCTACGAGAGTGCCTTAAAGGAGCATGGGTGAGGGGCAGCTACAGGAGCAGGGGTGGCTCAAAAGCAGCTGCGTCACCAAAGCCCACCCTAGCATGGCTGACAGCTCACAAAGCTGGGAACCTGGAGCACCCAGCACAGCCTGCAGGCCGCTCGTCAGGTCAGAGAGTGTTCTTTCTAGGTTGGGCTGAGCCACTTCTAGGCAGCTCAGTTGGTCTCTGCTTCTTCCGGAGTGGCTGATCTGAGCACCATTGGGCCACTCAGCTGTCTATTCTTAGGAAGGGAGAGATCCAGTGAACCTAGTCAGCCTCAGGGGCCTCCTGAAGTTCATGAATTGTTACTTCTCCAGTTTAATAATTTTCTCTGAGAATAAAATGCTCCCCCTCCCTCAGAATATCCTGTTGTCTTACCTCCCTTCCAGCATCCTGTGTCCTCTGAGACGGAAGATTTATCTCAGAGAAAACTGTTACACAATAATTGGCTTTCTTGAAGATGACGCTAACTCTACACTGGATAGGCTCAAACTATGTCCCTTGGTCTTGGTGGGGAGGATTTCTAAGCCACATGCTGGAGATGGTAACAGGACTGTGTGCCCCTCCACCTCAAATGAGCTCTGCACCCTTCCTTGTTGAACTCATGATTCAGCATCAAGTCACCTCATAGATTGAGTCTTCTCTGGTCTAAGAAGTACCCTCTTTCCCACCCCACGTGACTTCTTCACTAAATGTAATGTAGAGTCCACCTATTTTACCTGCCCTTTATTTATAGCTCATAATTAGTCTCTTCTCATGAGACAGGGAGCTCCATGAGGGCCAAGACTATGATGATCTGACCACTGTTTTATTCCTGGCACTCAACAGGTGCTGCCCCATGGTAGATATTCTATGTGTCCTCCGTGAGTAAATAGTACGGCCCTGCCTACAAAGCCCACTAGCTTCTCAAGGGAGGATAGGTGGGGTGCTAGGAGATAGCTGGGGTAAGAGTGGACCCCAATATTTACACCTCCATTGCCACCCAGCCTGCCTACTTCCACGAGTCAGTGACAAATATAATGATGCAAGCCAATCTGTGACATATTTACCTGGGTGTTGTCACCCTGCATGCTACAACATATACACTGCAACTACATAGCCAAGGGTGGAGAGGAATGGCCCAGGGTGAATCCTGCCCCTCCACAGATGCACCCAGCCTTCTGGGAACTGCCTCATTAGTTGGCCCACTGGGAGACATGCCAGGCCAGCTACACGTGAGTAAAGGTCTACTCCCTAGACAACAGTGGCTCACCTCTGCAATGTGCTACACAAGCTACATTCCTCCTCACGGACGAGTCCAATCCCACTGTGGACATCATCTAGTGAGCTCAAACTGTATTGGCCATTTGATGTAACTTCCACACTAAGACCATTCTGAGAATAGAAAGGGGTGTTGCAATATTTGCACAGGAATTTCAGGGCTATTCCAGGCAAACCAAGCATATGCTAAAGTAACAAATCTGCTGTCTGGATGCATTTCCAAGCTTGGATCTTTTCGCCAAAGGCTCGCTACCCTGCACATCTCCCACTGCCTCTGTTTATTTATTTTAAAAATTCCTAAGCTCTTTCATAGTCATATAATATTCTTGGGGGCCTTGCAAACAAGCAGAATCCCTAGTTTAGAAATGAGGGCTCAGCAGTAAGGTAAGGCAAAGACACTTGCTCAACCCACACAGAAGGCAGTGGCGGAGAGGGAAAGGGAACTCAGACCCAGTAAATAAACTATTTCCGCCTCTTTTTCCACTGCCATGCTGACATACAGAAGGGTCAAGAAAGAAAACCTGCCTGTTTCGAAGACTCCAGATAAATTTCCTAGGAAACCAATTGACCATTATTCAGTAAGAAATCCCCAGATAAAGGAATTCTTTCTCCACCTATTAGGGTTTGAATATGAAATCTCTTCCACAGACTCAGTTTTGAATGCTTGCTCCCCAGATGGTGGTGATATCTGGGGAGACTGTGAAGCCTTCAGACTGTGAGACCTAAGAGACAGAAGTAGGTCACTAGAGGCCAACCTTTGATGACAAGGTGTCTCTACCAGTCTCTGTGTTTCCTGGTTTGCTGTGATGTGCACAGCCTCTGCCACACACTCCCAGCACCATGAGTTCCTCTGCCACCCTTCTGTGCCATGATGGACTGAAACCCTCTAAAGAGGTGAGCCAAAAATCAATCTACTCCCCCTCCTTAAGGTGTTTCTGCCAGGTCCCAGGACCACAGTAGCATAAAAGCAGCAAACAGACTACTTCAACAATTCCTAGGGCTTTAACTTATGTAGCTTAGAAGCAGGATGATACATGCACTCAGAGATGCACACACCATCACATTTAAGTCAATCAACAACAGCACGCATAACCAACACATCTCTGATCACTGCTGGTCTCATGCCAGAGCATGGCTGAGCATCATCGTCCTGGAGGCAAGAATCTATGTCACATTGAAACCCTGGTCTTAACACAGTTCCTGGTACAAACAGGTCCTCAAATTCCACACATGGACGAACTATGGAAGAACAAATGCACACATGTCTAAGTGTGTAGCTGCATGGAAACGCATTTGTCTCTTCTGGTTGCTATGTTACTTAGGTTTCTGTCAATGACAAAAGACCTGAGAAAAATCAACCTAACAGGAATAATGGCTTATTCTGGTTCACAGTTCTGGATATGAGGTCACAGTCACTGGGTTCTATAGCCGTGGGCCTGTGGTAAGATGGAAGGTTTGGGAAGAATGTGGTAAAGCAAAGCGGCTCACAGCGGCTAGGAAGGAGGCAAAGAGAGAGGAAGGGGTGGACTCCAAAATAACCTTCAAGGCCACACCCCAATGACCTAACTTCTTCCACTGTTTCCCACCTGCTTCATAGCCTGATGACCAGGCCATTACCCTATAGCTCTTTGGGGACATTTAAGATCAACCCATGATGACTAAGGATCAACTATTATTGTCTATCCATGTAAAACTTGAAAGTAGATTACAGTCTGGTTTAGGCTTTGATATCAACTGCTTCCCCCATGGATAATTCAAGGGCAATGATGCAGGAAATGAAGGAAAGGGGCAGGGGCTGCAGACCTTTCTACCTCACTCAGTGAATACAACGAACACAGGAACCTGTGCTTCTGAGCAGCAGCCCTTGGAAGGCAGCCGAGGAGGTGACAAGCGGACTTGATGATACTGAGGTTGTGGGGTCCAGACTATGTCCCCTGGGGAAGAGTTCTTGAGGCTGAGATGAGCCCAGGAAGGGTCACGGCAGGACACAGGGTGAAGAGAGAGGGAGTACAGAGAACAGAAGAAGAATGATGGGCTTCACAGGCAAGGAATTGTAATTTACTGTTCACAAGCCACCGGGGTAATTCCATCTGTTTTACTGTTCTCTGAACTATAAAAGCAAAGCAAACACATCCAGGACTGCTTCTCCAGGCCTGGAAATCCTCTCCTTTATGGTTAAGGGGTTTTGCTCAGAGCCACAAAAACTAAGGCACCTAACATAGAGACACTGTTTTCCCAAGAATCCCCTTGCTGGTCTTTTGTAGAGGACAGGACCCAGAAAATCTCCCTGGAAGGGAACATGGCCTGTGTACCAGGGAAGATCATGGATCCGAGAAGTTGGAGCAATGAAAGAGCCGGGCTCTGGCTTGGGATCTGCCATTCATTAGACAGCAGGCACCCTGGCAAGCCACTGCATTTCTATGAGCCTGGGTTTCCTACATGTTAAACAGCCGTGACAATGGCGTTGGCTCAGAGGCAGTGATGACAACATCATGAAACACACAGGGAGGGCTGTTTCTTGACCCCGAAGCGTGTGCATTAGAGTTACCTATTTAGAGAATTCAAAAAAACAATCTGATGTTTTGTCTGAAGATAAATGCTTCTCAAATATTAAAAATTAAAATTAAGAAACCAGAGTCAGACTCTTAGCAAACAGTAAGCACGTCTAGGGTCTCAGACTAAAGTTGAGTTGAACCCTAATTAACACACTGCCCAGATAGACAATAACTCTCACTCTGCTCCATAAAGATGGGCATTTCGTGGGGAAGAAAACAAGACTGGGTGAGTACAAGTCCGCGCAAATATCTGGGTCTCTGTCCAGAGGCAGGCCCAGACGCGGCTCGGTTGCATGTCTATGCAAATCCAGCCCGAAGAGTTTTGAGCCAGTCTGCCCTGACTAAATGGCCAGATGACATTCTTTCCTCTAGGGCTGAGACTGTCCCCAGGGTACTCTGTAGAGAAGGCTTAGGCTTGGTCTCTGCTGCCCAGCTACACTGTGCATCTTTTCGCATAGCAAAAGAAACCACCATGCTCACCACTGACAATGGCTCTGGCATGTGCAAAGCAGTTTTGCCGGTGACAAAGCTCCTGGTGCCATGTTCCCCTCCATTGCTGGGTGTCCCCAACACCAGTGTCATGGTACACATGAACCAGAAGGACTCCTATGTATGTAGATGGTGAGACCCAGGCAAGAAAGGTATTCTAACCCTGAAGGACCCTAGCAAGATGGCACTGTCACCAACCAGGACAACATGGAGACGATCTGGCACAGCTTCTATGACAAACTTCACAGGGCCCCTTAGGATTGCCTGGTGCTTCTGATTGAGGCACCCAAAACCCCAAAAGAGAAGATGATAGAAAAATGTTTGAAACCTTCAACACCCCAATCACGTATGTGGCCATTCAGGTGGTGCTGTCCCTGTATGTCTCTGGGAGAAACCACTGGCATTGTCATGGGCTCTGTAACCAGGACACACGTACAGTGCCCATCTACGAGGGTGATACCCTTCCCCATGCCGTCTTTCATCTGACAGACCGTCTCATGACGATCCCACCGAGCAGGGCTACAGCTTCACCACCATGGCTGAGTAAGAGTTTGTGAGTGACATTAAGGAGAAGTTATGCTACATTGTCCTGGATTCAGAGCAGGAAATGGCTACCGCTGCATCCTCTTCCTCTTTGGAGAAGAGTTAAAAGCTGCCTTATGGGTGGGTGATCACCATCAGCAATGAGCCATTCCTGTGTCCAGAGGTACTCTTCCAGCCCTCCTGCCTGAGCATGGAGTCCTGTGGCATCCATGAGACTGCCTTCAACTCCACCATGAAGTGTTATGTGAGCATCTGCAAGGGCCTGTGTGCCAATACAGTGCAGTCTGTGGCACCACCATGTGCCCAGGCATTGCTGACAGGAAGAGAGATCACATCCTAGCACCCAACACAATGAAGATCAAGATCATTGCTCTCTCTGAGGGTGAGTGTCCATTCAGGATTAGCAGCTCCATCCTGGCTTCCCTGTGGATCAGCAAGGAGTATGGCAAGTGGGGCCCCTCCATCATCCACTGCAAATGCTAGCTGGACTAAGCAGGTTCCAGGCATATGTTACATGAACTTGATCACTTGGTGGCTGGGGAGCACGCTATGCAAGAGAAATCCCCAGCCTGGTGAGCATCAGGCAGGGTTCCATGCAGGGTATTACTAACTGGCAGCTGACAGTTCCCGGATTTCTCGAGGCTGCTGGGTTTCTGCCTTGCCAGCCCAATGGGGAAGGTGCGAGGTCAGAGCCTTAGGACCCAGTGTCTGTTGCAATGTTTCCCCTCCTGACCATCATGGGTTATCTGCCTTGAATTAGGAAAGTCTGCATTTACACCTGTAAGTTTATTCATCCTTGAATTTACATGACGTTTTTGTGCTCAATTCTTTAAGAAATGACAAATACTGTTTTTCTACTCTTAAGTGGGAACATTAGGACCCAGAAACACATCATTGTGCAACAAAAAATAAAAGGGCTGCAATAAAAAAGAGAGAGAAAAAACTTATTCCATCTTAGACACAATATACATGGCTCCACTTGGACATTAAATCTGAAAATAATACAGTGACATGTGAAATGCTGGCTTTGACTAGCAAACATACTGCTAAGCAGGGACTTCATCTCTCCTAACTTGCATTTTCTGTGTCCATATAGATATCTCTCTGCTCATCACTGAGACTGGTAAAAATAAGCATTTTCACAGGTACCCAAGACAGTGTAGAAGTGTCTCATCTAGCTAGAGACTTCATGATGTCTCTCATCTTCAAATTCACTAGCACATTAAAAGACATCACACACCCAGCATTTGTTAAACGCACATATTTTTGGAAAGCTGATATTCAAATAAAACTCAGTCTACAGTAGTTAATGTTGAAAAGGGTCCCTACAGCATTTCTGCAGGAGACAGGGACCACTCAGGACAGAGGAGAGCCTGGAAGAGGCAGACCATGCCAGCCTTACTCTCTGGGCTTTCAAACAGGCCTTTGAGTGTCTCTAAACAAGAATTCCCAGGCTCTCAGAAGAACACAGTACTCATCATTCAGAAATGAACTTGTAACAGGGATGGGACTGGAGTCTGGCACAGGAAAATAGTCTTTGTTTTTAAATGTCATTTTTAATTTAAAGTAATCCATGCTTACTGTAGATAATAGAGAAAATATAGAATGTTACAAAGAAATCAAAACCATCCAATTTTTTACAACAGAGACAATCATTTGCATTTACATAAATGCATGTGTACACATAAAATTAGAAGCATAATGTATATAATTTTGCAGCCCACAGTTCTCACCTAGAATTACTTAAAAGCATCTTTCGGTGATGCTCAGTGTTTGCATTCCACGAACACCCACACAACACTCACTCTGTGCCAGAGACTGTTCTAAGCACCCCACAAGCATCCATTCCTCACGGCAAGTCAATGGGGTTCTATTATGAGCCCATCTGTAGCCAGGGACAGGGAGAGGCCATGGAGCCAATGAGGAAATGAAATCAAATTCTTTCCTGACTCCCAAGAATACCTTGACCACCACAGTGGACATCTCTGTGGTCTCAGGGACCTTCCTGCTTGTGACTCTGTAGTATTCCAGGGGTGGTCTTCCATGACTGGGACAATGCCACATTAAAGATCTTGATGTCCCTTCTCACTGGGTCCCTCCAGTTCTGTGACTACAAGATACTAAGTGGGACCCGCCCAGACAAGCTATTCATCGTGAACTGTGGGAAGACAGTGGCCAGGCACTGTGGCTGCAGGCTGTTCTGACCCTGGCCTCCCTGTTCCTTGGGTTTGGGGACTGGCTACCCCCCACTTATTGGTGAAGGTAACACTGAGTTACTAGCCTTCATTCTTTAGTGCTAAAGAGTGCTTGCACCTGCCTATCCGGACACATCAGGCACCTGTCCCATGCCAGGGCAAAGGAAAGTCCTCTCTGCCTTTTTGTTTGCTTGGTTTTATGATTTACTCGTTCATTCGTTTGGATACATATATGTGCAGAACATCTACTGGAGTTCAAGGACAGATTCTGGAGATTGACAGCCTGGGATAGACCACTAAGTGTCTGTGGGACTCAGATGATGCCCCCCTGCCCCTTGCATATAACTTTCCGCTCTGCCTATGGACATCTGCTTGTCTCTCCACTGGTATGAATCAGGCAGGGAACGGGGCACCAGCCAACAACTCTAACCCTGCTACTTGGGAACCCTAAGCTTCCCTCAAGTGTATGCTGAAGAGGTTGGTGGTGCCCAGTCAACGAGCCATGAAGGACTATGGAGACCTCATCCCGAAGTCCCCAGAACCATCAGCATCATATTCTTAGGTGTCCTAGTTTGCTCTGTGCTGCTGTAATAAAACACGATGGCCAAAAATAACTTGTAAAGGGTTAATTTGGTTTATGCTTCCTGGTCATAGTTCATTATTGAGGGAAGTCAAGGCAGGAACCTGAAGTCAAGAACTAAGACAGAGACCATAGAGGAATGTTCTTCTTGGCTTGCTCCGGGTTCACATTCAGTTGCCTTTCACACATAGCCCAAGTCCACCTGTCTAGGGACGGTATTATAGACCAAGCCCTCTACATCAATTAGCAATCAAGAAAACGCCCCACAGACACGACCACAGACTAACTCGAGGGAGACTATCCCTCAACTGGGGGGGGGTCCTTTTCCCAGTTGTGTCAAGGTAGCAACCAAGATTAGCCACCACTCTAAGGGTGACCTTTTCTTCTCCTTCCAGCGAGTAAGCTGGGGGAGCTGTGTCCAGTCCCTAAGCTAGAGGACCCTGCTTCCGACACATAGGTCCTGAGACATGCAGGAAACTGGCTGTTGTCACCACTCAAATCCTCCAGCCTCAGGACATTGGCTCCCTAAGCTGTGAGCAGAGGCCCAGGGAAGGGCCATCTGAGCACGTGACCAAAGGCAGTGCCAGGCCTGCACAGAGGCTGCCCTTCTGCATCAGGATTTCCACTCTGCCCTGAAGCTGAAGGGGAAAGAATGGGCTCCTCAAAGCCTGTGTGGTAATTGCAGGAGGCGCTAAGCCTAGTGAGGCGAGCCTCTGCCTGAAGTAATCCGCCTCGCCCTCCTAACATCAGCTTCCCGGAGAATCCCCGAGTAGCCAGGGGCTAGACGGTGCTGTGGAGGCTGGAGAGCTTGTGTCTAGAATTCCCAAAAGGGACATGGCCTCTGGACACTTAAGGGGCAGGGGCCAAGAGAGTAATATACCCCAAGCCATAGTGTGGGGCACGAAGAACCCTCTTTTTCTTTTCCCTGAAGCCTATTTGACTTAATAAATACAGAATCAAGGAAACTGACTGCACGCAAGATCCCACAGGTCCCTCTGGGTTTCCTCCGTTCCGTGCTTCACTCTTACCCATAGCCTCTTGCTGCCGGGCCTGACTAGACAAACGGTGGTGTCTAAGGATGTGTGACTGACCACCCAAAGGACTAACACTCTTCTGGGGCCTGGCTCTTTACCCAGAAAATGGGTAATGTAAGGGTGCGGTGGCTACAAAGCTCAGCTGAGAGTGAACAATACTTTACAACAAGAATAAAGTAAATGGTCGATGGGATAACCAAACACACCCCCCGGGACTCAAAAGCTCCAGGGGAAAGAGATGACCAAGCCATCGCACACAAGCTCTCTATGGGAACCAGGGTGGAGACAAAGCCCCTTGGAGGCCGGTCTCTTCCTTGGGACTTCAAAAGCCCACACCCCACCCCATGGAAAAATCCAGCAAAGGATGTGGAACATCTGGCTTTTCCCCTTGGCCTGCTGGTGAGCACATGGGTGGGGAATGGTCGATGTCACTCAGTCTTCTCTGTCTCTGCAGCAGCATGCACAGCAGCGTGTGAAAATAAACACCCAGCTCACCCCACCGTGTGCATGCACAGCAGTGTGTGAAGATAAACACCCAGCTCACCCCACCGTGTGCAGCAGACCCGGCTCTTCCCACACAGTAGGGGCCCACGCTATTGACTGTGGGCTCTGGCTGGGTACCAGCTACTGTGAGGAGATAGGAGGTTTAAAAACTGGTGCCTGGCCTGAGCTGGAAGGAAGATCCATGCCCACCATGTGCTAAGTGGCAGGTACTGCACGAGGGAGTTGACGTTGATGACATCCCTCACAACACACTGCCGAGGTGGGCATTGTTGACAGTGCTTTGCAAAATGCAGAGACCAAAGCCAAGAAACATTGAAACCCAGGGCCATGAGCAGGTGAGATATTGTGTTCAAACTGAGGTCCTCTGGCCTTACTTGGGGTCCCAGGAAGCTAAAACTGCAATGCCTTTTGGCTGGCCCGGCCCTGATACAGGTGACAATGGGGGACGGAGAGATTGCAGAAGGCAGAAGTCATGGTGACAAGTCTTGCTGAGCAGCTCACTGGCTCTAAAGTCCTACAGAAAGTTCTCGGGGTAACAAAGGGATGGGACCAACTAAACAGAGCTGGAAACCTGGGGATGGAGAAAAATCTTCAAATGCTGTTTGACTCCGGAGTTCCAGTCAACCCAACATTCCCTCCATAGGAGCCCCCTTAGGTTCTAAGGTACAACCCTCAAGTATGACTGGAGTTGTCAAGACCGGAGACTGGGTCCTGGTAGCCCTAACAAGCAGATTCAGCCACTTGTCTTCAACATACCAGTAAAAGACACAGAGTAACAACGAAAAGGACAGAGGGGGAATCTAGTCTGTGTGGCCACACTTGAGAGAACAAAGAGCGCAACACGCTTCTCCACATCCAAGTCCATCATCTGGGCTCCAACACAAGACTTAGATTGAAACAGCAAGAAACACTGGGCTGGTGAGACGGCTCAGCAGGAAAAGGGACTTGCTACCAAACCTGATGATCCCTGAGACCCACATGGTGGAAGGAGAGAGTAACTATGACCTCCACATGTTGAGTTACAGACACGGGTAAACAAATAAATGTGAGGGGGGAAAGCAAAACAAGTATTAGTAACAAAGCACTTCTGATCCAGATACGACAACCCCCGGGCTCATCTGCACCGTCTCTGCTCTGGTGTCTCCAGCTAAGTGGGCTCACAAGTTGTCAGAACTCTGTGAAATCTTTTTCCAGGAGAAAGCTAGCATCCCTTCTGGCTAGTACCAGGCTCCCATCGGGAGATTCCTAGGGACATTCGCACGGGAGGTGTATTGTTTTCAAAGTCCACCAGGCAAAGAGAGGGGCAGGAGTGTCTCTTCAGGATATTGTTGGGATTTCTGCTGGGACCCAGCACAAGAACCAGCACCGCTGCTCTAGGTCCCAGCATCCCCAGCCTTGGGAGCTGCGAGCAGCCCCCAGAGAATGTGGGGACAGGCTTTGCCCAACCTGGAGCAAGAAGACAATATTACTCATCTACTTCCCAGAAGGTTCCAGTTGGAATGTTCCAGCAATCACCAGCATGGCCCTGGAGCTGTGAAGGCCTGGAAGCATCTTCCTACCTTATTAGTTTAACCTATTTTCAATCAACCAAGTGCCAAAGACAAGTCCCCAGCATGAGAAGCTGTACTGAAGCCAGCATAGGTATCCTTGACAACTCAACACAACACGGTGATGTACTGAACCCCAAGGAACACGCGGAAAGACAAATGGATTTTTTTTCCCTTTCAGATATGTCATGGCAGGGACAAACAGGAACAGGCTCTTCCCACTGTTCTTGCCATGTTCTGACTTCCCACAAAGTTTCTGAAGTTTCACAAGTTCCCTAAGAGGACATCCCCATCCTTCCTGGGCAAGGCTCAGGATACTTCAGCCAGGCCTGAGGCTGCACCTTCTCTGTCACAGCTCCCTGCCCAGGGACGGGCCAAGGTGACACCAAGAAATGTTGGCTGGATGAAAAGAGCAGAGGAAGGGCACACACACACACACACACACACACACACACACACACACGCCTCCTCCTTAAACACACCTGGGCCTTGCTCTCTCTCACCCACAAACAGCACCAAACTTTCTGCCTAGTTCACTTTCCCAACCTCAGAACTACCAGGTGTTCTTCTCTCTCCTGTTAAAACCAAGTTATTTAATATTTTAACTCCTTTACTCCTCAAACAGCATGATCAAAAATGACCTTGGGCAAGTCACCTGCTTTCTGCTTTCAGACTTACTACTGGCAAGCTGGGGCTCCTGGCCCTCTGGCCCACGGTGCTGGGCACTGTGCTGGCAGGTTTTCTATGTGATACCTCCTCCTCCACAGACCTATTCTTTTCAAACACAGAGTGAGTCATAGAAACACGAAACAATCCAACAAAGTCACACAGGTAGTTAAGTAGAACTGGATTTCAGCCCCCTGCCAAGTGTACCCAACCCCAGCACTCCATCAAAGGTAGAAGAATCCTGCAAAAGCTACCCACGTGGGAATCTGGAGGTTGAAATCTCAGGGTACCCACTGGGCAGAGAAGGGAAAGCCAGTTCTGGGGTTATCGCTGCTGTTGCCCGTTTTCTGTATTTGGCCTCCAAGGGTCACTAAGGAAGAAGAGATCTTTGCTAACACATGGCATGTAAGGTTCTGCTGGCTCAGCAGCTCCTCCAGGGTAAGTACCCCCTCACCTACTTTAAAGAACAGTGTGGGAAGGTGACAAACAGAGATCACGGTCAAGACAAGGTGGCTGGCCACCCTGCTATCCAGGTCACGAACCCCTGAGCAGATGTGGTCATGTGAGGGCTTGCATTCATGAACTCAGTCTCGCAAATCAGGAAAGAGACCACTCAGATGATGGAGATGAGGAGAAGGGACCAGGAGGCATCTGACTGACAGTTGCAGATGCTGAACCCTTAGGCCATGCCCTGAGCCCCTCAAAGACACCCCCTCCAAGGGAAAGGGACACAGCTTTACTGATAAGCCTTGCCGACCTTTTTCTTTCCCCAAACTTCCCCTTAGTCACTTAGCCCATGAGTGAATTCATGGATCTCTGTGCTCAAGTTCAACGGGTGTAATTTGCAGGGAGTTAATTACCTTCAGACTTTGATCTGGTGGCATTTCATCTCTATGGTTACCAACCTCGTATAAACAGTTATCACTTGTCTCTTTTCTCACACAATATTCTCCAAAAAAAAAAAATACCCCTGGGGCTCCAGTCATGGAAATCAAATACAGAGAATGTTCATGGACTCTTTTAAATGTTCTATGTAAAATGTCTCTAAACTACAAAAATAGAGGAAATTGAGCAACTATTGGTCATAAATAATAAATCAAGGACTGTGAAAGTCTGCTTTTCAGCCCAACCTTCCAGTGCATAGGCTCCTATATGAGGCAAGTGTGGAGGGGGTAAGGGATTGGATGAGTGATGGGCGAGGTGTCCTGAAAGCATGCTCAGCCCTGACTTTGTTCACACTCAGTGAGCAGAGTGCAGAGCACTGGTGCTCAGAAGGACCCTTGGCTAGGGGATCACATAGTTGATGGTAAGGCCTATGCAACCTGGATGACTCATGTTGCATGAATAAATGGATAATAACGATGACAGATAACAGGACACCATGTATGCTGTGTGCCAGCTGCTATGCTGGACACTTTATAAGTGATTCTTCATGTAACCCTCACAGCATTTCTATGAGCTGAACAGGCTTAATGCATAACTTGTAAATGAACAAACAGAGGTTCAGAAAGGTCGTGTCCTGACGGACAGAGCCAGGGCTCACACCCAAGCCCGTCTCCACACAGTGCTCCTGTTTCCTCTGACCCTCCTCCACGGTCACCAAGTAGCAACCTCACACGTTCTAATGTCAGATCTGCTTAGCCAAACTGGGGTTATCAATGTGAGAGATAACTGTTTTGCTAACCTACTGGGCAGGGGGGAGAGGCTCCTTGGATAGATGACCCAGGATCTCTGATCAGCAGTGTCCATCTTACTGCACCCCTGGAAAATAGCACCAATTCACTGGTTGCTCTGCACCCCTGGTCAGAAGTCCCTGCCCACTGGTAAACTTCCAATATAGGACCCATGTCACACAATTTCAAAGGTATGCAATGGGGTTCTATTTGCTTTCTGTCACTGGGATAAATATCATGACCAAAAGCGACTTTGTGAAGAAAAGAATTATTTTAGATTACGGGTACAGTCTGTCACTGAGCATAGCCAAGGAGGGAGGTTAAAGCAGAACCTACCTAGAGAATGCTGCTCACTACCTTGCTACCAGGCTCACCTTTCTTATATAGCTCAGACTCACTTGCCTAGGGATGGTACCACCCACAGTGGGCTGAATCT
The DNA here is from genome assembly GCA_004026605.1 of Ondatra zibethicus. Taxonomy (NCBI): domain Eukaryota; kingdom Metazoa; phylum Chordata; class Mammalia; order Rodentia; family Cricetidae; genus Ondatra; species Ondatra zibethicus. Next base: position 47,789 of record PVIU01015227.1, read on the forward strand.
TCTACATCAATTAGCAATCAAGAAAATGCCACACAGACATGACCACGGGCAAATCTGATGGAAGCAGTTTTTCAATTGAGGGTCCCTCTTCCTAGGTGCTTCAAGGTGACAACCAAAATCAGCAGCCATCACAATGACAGTACTCGGTGGACTTGAGCGGCAGCATGGCACTGCCCATCCTGCACACAGCAAGAAAGGTATGGAGGCACAGCTGGGTGAGGAAGTGAGAGCTTCAACCATGACATTGCCTAAAGATATAGATGACACCTACCTCGGTCTGGGACTGTTTGGAAATGGGGCCTAAGACAATGCCCATAAAGCCAAGGCCTAGTGTCATGGACTGGAAGTTAGGAGATCAGGGTTCCAGTCCTAGTACTGTTCCTGGCTCTGCACTTTAGATTCCTTATCTTTGAAATGGGTGTAAGGATTAGGAGACCTCTCACAGCAAGACAAAGGCTAATGGAAAAGCATGCGTGAACGGGCCCATCGCCCCCTAAAGACCATCAGATGAGGTTCCTGTGCACCCTCCAAGCTGTGGTGCCGGAAAGAAGGAAGCTTGGACTCAGCCAGGCGTTATATCCCTGATCTTCATTCACCAGCTCTCCTGTATCTCCCCTTCTTTGTGGAGGCAGCTGGGAGAAGAGTACTCAGGAGCGGTCCAGCCGCCAGCCGTGCCCACAGTCTAACTCCTTCCCCGGACACGGCACCGGGCCAAATACTGACTGTCTCAGGTACCCCTCACGGAATCCTGCCCCGGGACTGAATGCCCCCATTAGACAAAGTTGGAAACTGAGGTTCAAGAGCTTTGGTAACCTGCCAAAACAACACCGGCCATTAGCCAGCAACATGTCAACAGAGTGCTGTTTGGTTCCAAAGCCCCAGAGGTCTCACCATAAGCCATCAGCTCTGCATTGGGACAGGGCTTAGGGCTCCAGTCTGCTAAGTTTCCCCGAACCTTCCTGGTACTATCCAGGAATCCCCAAATGAAGCCATTTCCCCCAAGGAGAAATTTACACAGAAAACCACTCCACAGTTAGAGAGCTGCCATCTCAGCAAGACTAAATGTAGCCATTGCTGAAACCCAGCTTCTTAGACCCAAAGACAAAGTTGCTGTGGTGGCCCCTCCAACTGTCCTCCTTGACCACCAAGGTGACTGTGGTTCAGAGTGTCCTTCTTGCTCTTGAATGAGCTTTATTCCTCACCCAGGGTGGCTCCTCCAGGAAGTATTCATTTGCTCAGTGCTATCTTAGCAAGTCCCTACTAAGGGCAGGGAGCAAAAACCTGGCAATGAAATGCCAAGGTTCCTG